>VZTO01003516.1:0-10551 GCA_013400615.1 Syrrhaptes paradoxus | reverse complement strand
AAAAAACCAAAAACAAATAAAAACATCAAGAAAACACCAAGCCAAACCAAAAAAGAAAAGGACAGGAGAAAAAAATGACACAGGAGCTTTATGGTTAGTGCACTTGCACACAAGTGGGGAAAATCACATTCTAGTTCATATTAGTACATTTTTGTATCGTATTAAATTAATCTTTAATGCAGCTATGTAAGCTTCCCATTACCCAGTGAGTACTCAAAGTTCTAGAAGCAAAGTCATTTTGGGTTTCTGTATTTTTTGTTCTAAAGCAGTAGACATTGGACTCCCTTCTACACTACTATAAAACTTCAAAAATGGGAATGGAGAGCAAGAGGAAATAAGAGGTACTTGAGGTAGTTCTTAACAAAATCTGGCTCACACACAGCAGAAGCAAAACAGCAATACAGCACGACGGAGCTAACTAATCCTGGCCAGCTTGTGGTAGCAGGGCTGGGTGATTCAGAGGCCAGAGCAAGCTCAGAAATCACTCTGAATGATTACACANTTTCATATGCAGGCTTTTATACTTCTTTATCTGTTCTACATGTTCAATATTTTTCCTTTAATTTAACAGGGGACTTCACAAACATTATTAGGTTGCCTTGCATCATAATCTCCATTTGCTTGCCTTTGCTATAAGCAATTAAACGTATTCTATACACTGAGCTTTTTCATTACTCTTCTTACAGTTGTATCTCAGCAGTGTCTCAGCAATATAATTTGTATCTATCACCTATTGTGCCCTCTCCGCCTCTTCTAGTGGCAGAAAAGTGTACACTGGAGTGTTTTGGCATACTTCTACAACTATATAAAAATCAATTTTATAGCATATGCCAGCAAATAAAACTAAGTCAGCTTAAAGGCACAGAGAACCCATTTTAACTAACTTTACATATGCTATACTCATTTAAAAAATTGAGATCTCAGTATTGTACTAAGTTTCTTTCAATTAGCTGGGGAATTACACTATTAAAATAACTGCATTCGATCATTTCCAGATATGAAAAAAAAAAACAACGAAACAGAAATGTCATACAGCACATATCTATTTGAATAATTCCTTTGATTATATCTAATTTGTTTTACAAATTTTCTATTTTCTAACTCACTTTTACTTTTGATGTTAATTGCCACAGAATCTGTATCTCCTCTCTGCTTTACCAGAGGACTAAAGGAGTCTACAGGAGCTAAACACCCAGCTCACTTCTGATGGCAACAAAAAAGGTGACAGAAAATAGGGTGCATGCCAAAGCCCTGGGAGATATAATGAGTCTGTGTAGAACATCCATCATTTTGCAGATGACACCATTTCTGTTAACAAGAACTGAATGTTTGGTTTCATAGCTTTTAACAGCAGGTTATGTCTCTGTAGGTGGTCTGGCAAACTATCAGTGAAGAGGCTATATGTATTAACTAGAAAAAAAATACTGAGGATCCAACTATGATGATGCTTAGGTATTTTTCTAGTACAGTGAGCAATCACCTTTAATATCTAACATAAGACAGAGCTTATCATAATCACGCCACCCTTTCACGAAGAGAAAAGCTGGTTTGTCACAGCTGCCTGAGTGTGACAGCCACTCTGAGCTGCATCTTTGAGACATCTGGATCACTGTCAGTGGCCAAATATTCATATTGGATTTCTCTTCTGGATATATGTTAGATGCCATTTGCTCAGGATAAATTACAGTTTAAAAATTAAAACAGTGTGGATCTGCTAAACTGTAAACCCCAATGCTGATATGGTAAAGGCTTGGACAACATTACTAACTGTCCTGATAATACAAGCAGCTTCTACTTCCACAGGAAACTAACACTGTCTTAATCATATTGAATAGGATTTCCCTTCAATATGTTTACACAAGCTGTTCCACATCATTGTTAACTGTTAGTCGTAACAGTATAACAGACGTCGTTTCTGGAAATGAATGCCCTCACATCCAAAAGATAAATCATTGGTAGATAACAACTCTTAGCATTCTCCTTCTTAGACCTATCCCTAGTGGACTGATTTAATCAAATATCACCACTTTGTTTTGATGAAGACTTTATTTTATTCTGTTTTTCAGAGAAGTAATTTTCATTGTGTCCACTTGCTAAGGAGTGAAAAAGGTGATCCGATGATTCAAATTGAGAATATTTGTCAAGGTTCATATAGGAAAATACAAATCCCAGTGAGGAAAGACCAGTATGCATCTCACTTTATTATCTAGTAGAGAAATCTATTGGACCCAAGTTCAGCTGCTGCCTTTGTGGTATATTCCTCTACAATTTCACTGGGAGGGGAACCAATTGCACTGAAAATAATTTTCCGTGCCTTTATTTCTAATCAGTTACAACAAGACAGAATACATATTAAACCTGAATAGGTTGATATAGAAAAATACTAGTATTCCCTGTGCAATTCATTATTCATGTTTGAACAGATACACTTGCTAGACTACTTTGCCTCAGGCTATTCTATTTTCTTCATCGTTCTGTATTCACCCTAGACTATTCAACATAAATAAAGGAGCACCTTCAAACTGAGAATAAGGTACCTGAGTATTACTTTTCTTACGCACAAGAACACACCAAGCCATTGAAAGTACACATATAATATATGTGTATATAATACACATTAAAAAACTCTCAGTTTCATGTGGAGTATTTTGAGTATTGTTGGTTTAATTTGTCAGTCTGAACATGTGGGTCATCGATAATTAATGTATGAATACACAGAATTAAATCCTGCATTTTGGAAATGCACGTCTAAAACAATTTACTGTCTGTACTAGGAGATGTACCTTCACTGGTCAAGTAGCTCATATAATGGAGGAAGAAGGAAATGAGAATGGAACATCTTTGATGCCTAAAAAAACCCAAAAGTCTGGTAATAAAACCCATGGAAATATGCACACGAAGACTGTGGGAGAACACACAGAGCAGGAGACAGGCTGTAGAGAAGTAAAGCTGTCCTTTTCAAACCAGGGAAGCAGGAAACGTCTAGGACAGCAGGACTGCTCAGAGAAAACAGATGTGTCCTCCAGAGAAAATGAGTGTCTGAAGTTATCCTTAAAATCTTTTAAAGTGTGAGAGGAAGCAGTTTGTTACAAAAGAGTAAAAAAAGAAAAAAAAATTAAATGGGAAGATGTGACTGTAAAATCATAAAAGTTAGGATATAACTTCAGAATAGGTAAATTGTACAAACTTCATTTAACTAAATATTGTGTCTGCATTTCAAGGTGATGTCTTTTTAGTATACATAAACTCAAGATGTCATGTTAATAAAGAACACTGTTGGGAAAATAAAATCAAATTTGGGAGTTACAAATTTATGACTATTTGTGATTGCTAAAGGACTCTGAAGCTGTGATAAGCTATCAGTTTTGTTTTAATTGTTGGAAATCGTGTTTCAAATATACATGAATCTAAACTGTTAAAGTTCTAAAACTGAGAAGTATAATTTAATTTTAAAAGTTATTTTCTGGCATGGGGAAACATCTTCTGCATGAATCTAGACTAGCACTGCACTTGAAGAGATTTTCAGTGAATTATAACTTTTAAATAGACATATGGTGATAGCATGCATGAGCAGCAGTGTACACTCAGCATTCACAATTCTTCATAAATGTGATGTCATTCATTATTTGCTATTTAAAAGCTCACTTGATGCTGACAGCATCAATTATGTGTAATTTTTACAGATTTTTGTGGTCCAAACATCATCTCATGTACTACTGAGGAGAGCACTCTTTTTACTCACATGTGCATTTACACAAAAAAGTTGAAAACCATGTAAATAAAAATATGAAAAAAAGCTTATGCTGATGACACACCCAACAAAGAAAAAATGTATACACACACGCTTAAAAGTGATCTCTCAAAATCAAGAAAAATTACAAAATATCATCTAAGTAAAGCTGTTACCCTAAATCAGGACATTTATAGGTGTGGCAATTAAAGTCCGCAAAGCATTACTCCTATGTAAGTACCCCTCCAAGAGCCATTCCTTTTCTCTCAGATTACAAAAAAAGTTGTCTCAGCAGTTGATGAGTCATTTGTTAACTAAAAAGGGTTAGTTCCCAAACCCCACAGTTAGCATCACAGAGATCAGTCTATCATTTTTTCAGACTGCAATTGCAGATCAAATTAAAGAAACTTGCTGTTTTTGTTAAGAACCTGGAAACCATTTTTCTAGGATGAAGTAGCAGCCAGGTAGTCTGAAACAACCTGAAGGAAATGTCTTTGTTAATATAAAATGCAGAAAGAAAATTACCCATGATTATTCAGCTGAACAAAATGATGAAATGTAAGCCACGTATATTCTGGACTTCCTTTTTTTTTTAATCTAATAAAAACTACATCAAATCTTATTATCTTAATATTTTATTTATTTTATTACGAGTTTTGCTCTACTGCAAACAGTAAAATATGGTCCTCTGTTTTCATTTTTGATGGAATACTGGCACAAAGTTGTCACCATGAATGCACCTATCATTGTTCAACACTATTTAAGTAAATTAGATTTGGAGTTTAAAGACTTTAATCTGCTAGCTAAACCATGACGATAATATTACTGAATGTTTTAAACGATTAATATGGATGGGGGAAGGGGAACAGCTAAGGTCTCGAAAATACAATGAAACATCCAAACTTCTCTTTTAATGATACCACTTACCTGTTTATTTCCTGTAAAAAGGGTTATTTGTTTTTAATAATTTCCCTGCCTGTAGTTCTTTAGACTAGATTGAAACTGAATGGTGGGAGAAAGTGCATAAACACTGAAACAGGGTGAATTACTGATAAAACTGCATCTGCCTTCTGATTCAGTGCTTTTTAAAAGAAAAGACACACCCAGAAGTAAAAGTACAAACAGTAAAGACTGAAAACTTTTCTGGTTTTAACTGCTGTACCACTTGTCATAGAAAAAGTAGACAGCCCATAATTGTATGACCCATTTATTCACTATGTTTTGCAAAAGAGAAAGCTAGCAGAGGGTTTAAAGAAAGAAGGCGTGGCAGGTCACTGAGCACCAGCAGCGCAGGAGGCCCTGGGGGCAGGCAAGGCTGTGGGGAAGGGAGCCAAGCGTCCTCAGTGCTGAGGGCACCCAGGGGACTTTGGTCTGGATGAACAGCTAGATCATCCCTAGATCTGCTGAATGGATGAAATGCTTGTGTAAATGGTTCTCCCTGAGTTAATCAAGAGTGTGATTGTCTGGTTGAGGTAGGCAGGTGATCATGGGGGACACAAAACACCAGGACTTCAGCCCACAGAGGTGGTTAAACCCATCCACAACACCCTTTGGCTGCACCCAAAAACACCGTCCAGATGATGTGCCTGGGGAGCGCCATTGTGTTTGGTGGAAATGTGTAGCCAAAGGACTGAGGCAGCACTGTAGAGACCACCCACTGCTGTGCTGGGTGAGCTGGTGGCCATGACCAGGCTCAGGCAGCAGGAACCTCAGCACCTGAATCCCACGAGCAGTAGTGGGGATGAGACTCAGCATGCAAAGCCATTGAAACCTGCTGGCAAGCAGCTTGACCCCCACCACTATTTCAACAAGCTGTGATGAAAGAATGGCCTGTGAGAAAAGTTCTGCCAAACAAATTGTAGACTGACACTGTTTTTCTCAAACAATGGTACAGCATGTCAAAATGACAGCATTTTGATAATTTGTTTGGGAAACTTGGCAACCAGATTATGTGCAGTGGTTCCTCAAAGTGAGGACCAGAAGGCTGGAAACACATTGTCACAGAAGCAGAAATAGTTGAGGTGGAGGGAGTGTAAGGGTGCTACTTGTCCTGAGAAATCCAGTTTTATAACAGATCACACTAAGAACAAAGAAGTGCAAACAATGTGCTCCAACATATAAAGGACTTTCCAACATTAAAGTAACAGCAGAGTAAAACAGTAAAATAATAGCTACGAAAGAGTGAATCTGTTAATATCTCCAAGAAGGGATACCACTTGTAGGAAGTTGTAAATTCACTAAATAAACTCCAAACCCCATCTAAGTCCCATTAATAATGGGTTCATGTCAGCAGCTGCACAGAAACATTCAACTGAGGATTGATCCAGGTGACCATTTCATAAAGGAAAAAGAGTATGGGATGCTGCAGAGTCTGAAGAGAGTAATTCAACTAAAACTGAGAATGGAGTATGTCCAACAATGTTTGTTTTCTCTTGAAGGAATATATGATATTATGTTATCACCATCGGAACACTGAAAGTTGGGAAATACATCTGAAAACTGTCTCTAGCAGTTTCCGTACTTACACAGGATTAAATTGTGTGTTGCTACATCACTCTGCTAAATCAAAACTTAATTTAATGTCAAGTGACTTCAAATAAGTAAGTTTGGTTAAACGTTAAAGTCTCTATGTGTGGAATATCTGAAAGAGCCTGGGCAGAAAGTACTGGACTCTAATATAAGAGGAAAGACAAAGGTTACCTAATGTTGATTGTTACAAAATTATACTTCCAGTTTCTAGATAAAGAAAAAACTGAAGAGGGTGATGAAGTACACATTTGTAACCTGTTCTAGACAACCTTTCAAGGTGATGATGATGGTGAAATGTGCTCAATGCCATGGTAGTTTCCAAGGTTTTAGAAGAGAATGTAGATAGAAGTCAGGATGATAAATCTTTCTTCAAGTTTCTTTTACCTGGTATCAGGAGCCAATCTCATTGGGTTTTTAATTACTGTCTAAAATGAACTGATGGTGGAGTCCTCTTCCTCTCATTACTCATACACCACAGGAGACCAGGACTCATCTTGCTTACCAGACAGGACCTCTGCATGGGTTTTACATTCCAACAGATTTTTTCCATCTTTCCTTTCTAATTAGCCTTTCAGGAATCTAATTTAGCCTCTCTAAATCAGCCTTTTCAGGATTTATTTTTATACTATGCCAAATTGAACAACTAGTTAAAAGACAGCAAATAGGAAAATCAATAAATATATTCTTGACCGTATGAGAGGTGTGAGATAATAAGTGTCAAAAACATAAAAAGTAGATACATTTTAAGTGTACTCAAAGACTGACTGTCTTTATGGTGTTCTACGTATCTCTGACTAGACTCAATTACATTTATTAATAAAACATGGAAGGAAACTTCACTTTAATTTATTTTTTTATTGTTATAAATAAATTTCGTTAGTGGTAACTGCCTTTCTGTTTCAGCATGAAAACGTGCAGGATGTTTCATTCATCCTTCTGATTAGCACTGCTAATGAAGAAGCTGCCCTGTGCATGAAGTTGCCCATTTAGAAGAAAAAGAAGGGATCTTACTGAACCGCATTACAGAAACATCTTTAAAAACATCCCCTACTGTGTGTTTGTTTTCTTTAAGGAAAATAAATACAGATTTTAGTAAGAGAATGAACATATCTGGTCAGTGTCATAAGCCTGCACTGAAGATGGAAATTAATGGCGCAGGAAGCAGGGCTCCATACTGACAGGAGCCCTGCTGGAAATCTGTAGTTTATAGTTCTCTTAAAAGATTCAATGCAAGGGTTTCGTTATCCCTCTCACACAGCCTTCTGGGATTCCTACCCTCATCACATGATCTTCTGCATAAAAGATTTACTGAACTGCAGGAAAATGGAAGTGTGCAGAAGGCTACAGTAGTTACTTTAGCAGTGCTGGTGAGAAGCAAGTGTTTACCTTGTTTAAACATTGACTTATAAGGATTTAATAATTTATAAAGATTGCAAAGTTGACAAATGTCAACTATGTGAAAGACTAGAACAAACACAGAAACCCCTGTTTCTTAACATACGTAAATAACACCTGAAACAATTCAGAAAGTGCAAAGTTTGAAGGGCAATGTATTTTTTCAAACTACCACTTTTCAAATCCTTTTAACTCATGCAAAATCAAGTTCAGTTCTATGTAATTCACTCATTGTTTTAATGGATTTGAGTGGATTTCTAAAAACTATGTAAAATGAGAGAAAAAAAAACCAAACAAAACCATAGTGGCAAATCCACAGTCACACATGAGACAAAGCACTCAACAGAGAGAGTTCTCAAAAAGTACTATACTGTTCTGAAAAGTAATACACCCATCCTGTCATCTACCCCCAAATCAAATCACATCAAATCAAATCACATGAAATTTGTACTCTTAAATGGAACTAGGATAGCAGGTGGTTGATTTTTTTACATGAAAATGGGGGTTACAGCTTTTGTATAGAATCATCGTTAGAATGTCAAAATGTTTAAGTAATTTTAAGAAGACGGACCCTAAAAGCTTCTAAAAATAGTGAAATTGAGAAACTACATGGCAGCAAAACAAGTAAGAGGTCACAGTGTATGGTCTATTCATTATTGCTATGCATATGTCCAAAGATGGGGAGCTAGAAATTTTCTACATAAAATACATTTACCTTTAAAGAAAGTATATGTTTGAACACTTAAAATTATTCTTTATTACTATTTTAGGAGCCTAAATCTTATTTCCAAACCAAATTTGACTCAGTGTAATGAAAGTTAATTCTCAAACTCTTCAGTGATACCAAAGTTCTTCAAGAATAGTCATAACTCAGGTATTTCAGGTTAGTTTTTAAGTCCTTACAGAGCAGTAAATGGCAAGCTAGAATAAATTGGTCTTAAACTGACAGTATTGCTCTCGATATTCACACTCACTGAAAAGAAAAATTGCTGTCAAATCAGTTTCAATATACATCTGCTATAAGGTTGAGCCTATTACATAGTGCAACCATTGGAAAAGTTTACTGCTTTGTCTCAAAGAAGTGTGTAGTGTTCATGAATTTATGAATTTATCCGACTCTTGAGCAAATTAAGTATTTACTTGAAGTAATAGACCTACAACCATAAAAGTTAAAGAGGAAAGTATATTTTAAATATTACAGCAAGCTTAATTACAAAGAAAACATACTCCACTAAAAAGTAAATTATATTCTGCTTATTTATACTAGTGTAGTATATTTTTGTAATTCAGTATATTAACCATAAGATGGAACTTGGTTTTCAAACACATAATTATGTCTCATTTCTCAAACAAAAATTTCTTCATATACGTTAAGTGTATCATACCGTTGATATTTATGCCTCTTAAAGTATAAAAAATGTCAAATCTTTTTTATTACTTCTACTCTTTTTCCTCTTTGTTACAGTTATTATAACAGATTCCAATTTTAACTATAAACATCCATATGTGTGTGTGTGTGCATGAGTGCCTTGGAGATAAATAAGCACTATTATTGCCATTCCAGATATCACAGAATAAAGCACAGAGATTCTTAAACTAAGATGCTAAAAATGTATTTAGATACCTCACTCAGAAATAAGAGTTTAGCATTTCCATTTCTTTGACAACCGATATCGAATTTCCATATGCTTTGCAACTAGTAAAAATCATTACTCAAATGACCATATTTTCAGAAATAAATGCTAGAATTGTTTTTGCAATTTTTCAGGACTCAGATTTGTCTTTTTTTCAAAACTGGAGCAGTGTTCTGACCATCGGAATTAATTAGTGTAGCTTTAAAGATACTAACAGGTTTATTGGTCCTGTAATTCCACTGAACTCATGAATAACCCTTAACCCTTTCTCTCCTATTTTATGTTTTATACTTTCTCTTCCTCATCCAGCTTTCCCTGTAATCTACCAGGCTAAAACGATCATTAAACATTAAATATGTCAAAAATCTTTCATAGGTCTAATTCAGCTGGATTTGTAAGGAAAACATATCTTAGGAAAGGATTTGAGAAGGTGCGGTTGCACATGCTTTCTCCAGAGCATGTCTAAGGCTGCCTCTCCTCTGAATGACTGGAACTTTTCATGTACTTCTCTGTCTCCTAGTCCCAGCTAGGTTTCACAAGTGAGTTTCCTGAAAGTTAAATCCCCAGAGGGACTTCTCACGGTGCATCTAACGTGTATAGACAAGCTTGAATTCATCACAGGGCACAGCAGTAACGTGTCCAGAAGGAAAAGGAAAGTTGGCACATTTCAGTCAACAAAGTGAAGAAATCACTCTGGGGATGCAATCATAGCTTTGCCTACATAAATATACATATAGAAACATATAAGTATCTAATTCAGAATTTTAGCTATACATTCTTTTTAGTGTTTTCTAGTGATTGGTATAACTGTCCCTAATTCAAGGGCTAAATATTCTGAATCTCATTTCTGTAACACACGGAATCTTGTTCATCATATATGGAATTAAGGTCCAAACATATGTTCATAAATTTCATACTTGAGACTTGTATACCTAAAGTTCAATATCACAGTACCTAAGTTTCTTACTAAAGCAGACAAAAAGCCTAATGAAGTCAGAAAGATCCTCCCCTTACTTACAGAAAGCTCTGATTTAGACTTGGAGTGAGCATTCAGCCCCTCACAGTCAACAGTCACACACTGCTCTTTGCAGCCAGTTACACCGCACTGCGAGCTCTCTCCCAGACATCCTTCATTTTCCAGTTCACATTTATCTTATTCCAATTATTCTACTTTCCTACCTGATCAGTAAAAGCAGAATTCTTCTTCCCATCTGTACCCTGCTGTTCTTTATTACACCGAGGAACAATTAAGGTTCTGCTCAC
>VZTO01003515.1:15740-65851 GCA_013400615.1 Syrrhaptes paradoxus | reverse complement strand
AAAAAAAAAAAAAAAAAAAAAGTTGGATAGAGACATTGCTTTTGCAATTCTGTGTTCCCAAAAGGAGTACTCTTCATTTTAAGGAGTTCACGTAGACAATTCCATACAGTCTATCACAAGAGTATTCCAACTATTTGATGAGCAAAATGAACACTATTATTTCTACTCAAAAACAAGGCAAACAGAGGCATAAAGGGATTATTTACTAGATTTAGAAAACTATTTACCTACAAATTTAAATGTCTATTCTATGTAGAGAGCTAGGTGATTTGCCGAGGATTACACAAGAGATCCATGGCACAGTCAGAAACCATTTCCATCTCCAGTTCCTGTTTCCATGTCTTATCTTTACGACAACGATTCATGCTTTTGTCTTCTCTACTGTTGCATTATAGAACTTTAAAATACATTGAAAACACAAATACACAGTTGTTCTTCTGTCAAGAACTGCAACGAAGGCTTAGGTGTGTTTTGTGCATCTGTTAAAATCTGTGAATGTGGAAGGTAAAGACAGATTCTGTGGGGCACTGTTAACAGTACCATAACTTACTATTTTTGAAGCATAGAATAGCATTAAGAATAAGGCAAAAATATTAAATTCTTCTCTTAGCTAGATTTATCACTCATGTTTCCAAAATCTGTGAACTACCTCTGCCATTGGCGATTTCCCCTGTGATTAAGAGCTGTGAATGAAAATAAGTAGCCTCTCACCATGGCCTCAAAGGGAAAAATTGGTGGAGAGCAGGATAATCTCTCTTAATTCTCAGGACATTTCAATATTTAAATCTTCCTGGCATCAAAAGTGTCAAGTTAAACAAGAAGTGTTATATGAGAACTGACTGGCAGGACATTTCCCGATGAGGGTCTATAAGAATAGTAGCACTTGACATTAAAAATGAACAGAAAAATACACAACCAAAGGTCCAGTCCTGGAAACACTCATCTCCACTACTGGACTAAGCAGATGAACAGGGACTACCTTTACGAGCAATGAGGCTGTAAAGTTTCACATTATATTAATCTAATTTAAGATGCTCTCCCATTTCCCGCATCAGTCCCTCATTTTGGTCACCGACTCCTATTCCTATAGGTACAACTGCTTTGGGAGCATGTGGCAAATTCAATCAGTGCAATTACGAGGGTTAAAAATAACTCTCCCAAATACTGTTGTCTTTAATTCAGCCTCCTAGAATTCAATTATTGGTATTCTGCTTAATATTCACTAGCACTTCAAGCAACAACAGCAGAATGCTTCATGATGATGTTTTAAGAGAATGCCATTTATAAATGTTTTAAGGAGAAAAAGTAGCATTATTGGTCTTAATAAATACCATTAACACCTACTGGTCTTGAAGTTGAACACTTGGAAGCCAGAAGTTGTCCAAAAGAAGTAACTAACAGTATCTAGTAGGTTACACTGCCTTCTCCTCAGCAGCTTCAGAGCGACCAAGCCTATTTGCCCAGCCTCCCAGCCACGGAGGACTCCACACATTCCACAGCCTGCAATGCACTTAACAGAATCCTATGCACAATACCTGATTATTTATGTTTTCTGCAAAAATGTATGCCACATGCTAGTAATACAATTTAGGAGCTTGCTTGGATGTCTTCTGGAACTTCCAGAAGTGGTTTTATACAGACTTTTGCTTATTCCTACTCCACTGTATGTTTTTCTTCATCTAAATTAGAACTTAATTGAACTCTTGAAAGATATCATCATAAGTTAAAGTTTTAAAGTTTATTCAGCTGTAGCTATGAGATCACACAGTAAACTACCAAGAACTTTGAAAACATGCAGAGAAGAAATGTCAACTAACAGAAAATGTATTTGAAAGAAAAGCAGTCCAGAAAAAAAAAAGGAAAAAGTAAACATAAAAAGGATTCTAGCACCTCCAGAAACGCTATCCCCTTTATGTTACCCTCCTGAAGGACTCAGATGAGATCTTGTGCCACAACAGATTACGTTATTTCTAAAGAAAACATACTTCATCTTTGCTTTTTTTTTTCTTTCCTCCCATTTTGTAACAAGAGGTCCTGTTCAGACTGGCAATTATCAACAATATTAACAGTATATCATACTGTGTTCAAGAAAGTAAAACTGGCCATAGAAGAGAACATACAGAAAAACATCATACCTTCTGCTAAGTTCTTTCAAGGATGATTTTCATATTTGCTGTTTTTCACAACACAGTATTCCATCACCTGGAACATTTTACTGTGAATGAGAAAGGTTGTTGCATTTCTTCTGCCCTGTTAGCCAAAGCAACCAGGAATCAGAAGGCCTAAACTCCATGCACCCGATGGTCACTGTGCCATTTCCACAGTGTTCCTCTTTGGTATTATCTCTGTAGGTATAAAGAGAGGTATAATGATGTTGTGGTTTGACACAGCTAGCAGCATCAAATACCACACGACCACTTGCTCACCCTCCCCACTAAAGGAGTAAAGAGAAAAGAGACTTGTGGGTTGAGACAAGAACAATTCAATACAATAAAACTGAAAATAATAATAATATATATAAATATACAAATGAGCAATACACAGTGCAACTGCTCACCACCCAATGACTAAGGCTCAGCCTGTTCCTGACTAATAATCCTGGAACAGGTAAGAGTCCTGAAACTGCAATGATCTATGAAGAAAGTTAACTCTGTCCCAGCCGAAACCAGGACAAATGATTGTGATGGTCACATTTTAAAATCATACTCTACACTTCTAAAAAACTTTTTCATGAACTTGCTGCATGAGAATAATTCAAACAACCTCAGCATAAGTATTATGAGCAGAGTAACTCTCATCAAAATGCCTCAAATTACTAGTATAAAACTAGCTTGGAGAACTTCAGCATCAATTACACACTTAACGCTACAGAATTTTAATGTCTGGAGGAAGCTTGCATTTTCATCAAAAATAAGGCTCAAGTGACATCTGACTGAGCAGTTCAAGAGTGTTTCTTTTAACTAGAATACCATAAACATGTGCTGCCAGAAACTTGGCTATAAATATCCATTTACTACTTCATTTAAATGGAAGATTTTACCTCCCAAAAGTACCCTTGTCACAGTCACAATACCATCCTGGGTCTAATTAAAAGCACTATTTTACTAGTTACGTATATACTGCATAGCTCTTAGAAAAGCAAACTAATATTCTCAAAGAAAATAGGCTGATTATTATTTTAAATCAGTTATAAGGACACAATCTTTTGATATATAGTCAACTTTCTATGAAGACTCTGATAAAAGCAATTTTCCAAAAACCTAAATTTTTAAATCATGAAGTATTTGTCATCAGTCTTAATTTCTAGAAGTGTCAATTCTACTCAGGAAATAAAGAGGTCATGGACAATTTTTCAGATACTACTTTAATTTTTTTGTTGTTTTGGGGATTTTTTCAGGAAAAAAAGCACGCCAACTGTTTAACATCTTAGGTTCCTGACACCTTGCAGTTATACTCTACTTCTAAAACACAAGATCAAGATTTTATGCTTTTAAATATTATATGTGTATACATTTTTTTTCCTTCCCTGGGCTTTCATGTTTAATGTGTCTTCCAGGAGGTCAGAAGGGTAGTATATAGTTTGGCATGGACCTATTATATTCTTTTGTCTTGCTGAAGACAAGCAAGTTATCTGCTACAAAAGTTATTTGCATTGATATGTTGTCCTGTTATAGACTAGCAATTCATTATATCGTATATTATATTTTGCAAACAAGCTATTAAAAGACAGACACTTCCAGAAATTTGCCAAATATGACATGAAAAAATGCAAAGATGGGGAGAGCAGAAAGAAAGTGAGACAATACGGCTTATAGTGGAAACCACTAGTCACAATATGCTTAGTACCCAGTCACTCATGGATTTATTGTGGGAATTATACTACAAGGGAAAAATAAGAATGTGTCTGTATAAGAGTATACCCTCAACACGTTTGCAGATGACACAAAACTGTGAGGAGCAGCTGATAACACCAGAGGATTGTGTTGCCATCTAGAAGGACCTGGACAGGCTGGAAAAATGGGCTGACAGGAACCCCATGAAGTTCAACAAGGGCAAGTGCAAAGTCCTGCACCTGGGCAGGAACAACTCCAGGCACCAGCAGACGCTGGGGGACACCCACCTGCAAAGCAGCTTGGCAGACCTGGGGGTCCAGCTAGACAAAGCTGACTACGAGCCAGCAACATGCCCTTGCTGCAAAGATGGTGAATGGTATCCTGGGCTGCAGCAGGCAGAACATCATCAGCAGGTCGTGGGAGGTGATCCTTGGCCTCTGCTCAGCACTGGTGAGGCCACACCTGGAGTGATGTGTCCAGTGCTGGGCTGCTCAGTACAAGAGCAACACAGACCTCCTGGAGAAAGTTCAGTGAAGAGTCACAAAGACGACTGAGGGACTGGAGCACCTCACAGATGAGGAAAGGCTGAGAGGTCTGGGACTGTTCAGCCTGGGGAAGTGAAGGCTCTGGGGCATCTCACAGATGTATATAACCATGGGAAAGAAGGAGGCAAAGAAGACACAGCCAGGCTCTGCTCAGTAGTGCCCAGTGGCAGGGCATGCAGCAGTGTGCACAAACTGAAAGAAACTGAACATGAGAAAACACTTTTTTATTGTGAGGGTGACCCTAGAGAGGTTATAGAGTCTCCAAGTTATATTTTTGGGCATACTCAAAAGCCATCTGGACATGGGACTGGGCAACTGTCTCTATCTAGGTTGCCCTGCTTGAAGGGGGTGGGAGGGACTGGGGACGGACCAGATGACCTCCAGAGGTCCCTCCCCACCTCAACCACTCTGTGTGTCTGAAGAAAGACAAAGCAGCTTGTCAACGTGCACAGAGTAGACCACCACCACGTCTGGTGGGAAGGACACAGAAGAGTGGGTATCCTTTTTTTTGAAGCAAGTAATTGTTCAAAACTCTGCCTTTACATTCTCCCTGGTGGACTTTAAGCTGATCTAATGGGTTTTGATTGCCTGAAAGAATAAAGACTTTTAGCTCAAGATAGGCAATTAAATGATCTTGGAAATCATTAGGCTGTTCTTCATATTAGAGAAAGGGCTTATGTATCTCTCTACCCACTCCACTTTCACAGTTTACTGTCAGATGAAGAGGCAGGAAGGATTAGGAGATGTCAATATGCAAGGTGTTTTATGATCTCCTGGCTTTTTGAATTTATATAGATGTTTAGACAAATACAGTAACACAACATCTAGTGTTGTGTAAGATAACACTGACAGAGGAACCAATCAAAACTGCTTCCAAAAAACAAGCACTGACTTGAAATGACACAGTGTACTGTTTCTGTTTTTAGCTTGGCTGGCTGGTAGATTTATACTGATGTCAGAGAAAGAGTATTTAACAGAGCTATCCTTATCAGCAACCTTATCTGAAAAATATTAGGGAAGATCAAGCATATAAAATGGACTAAATTCCTTCCAGACTTTTGAATTGAAGCCATCAAGCTAATTAGCTTCATGCACAGAGAACTAAATATAAATGAAACACCACTTTGCTTTTGGAAACCAATAATTTACTGCTTTTCTTTGACTGATTAACACGAGTGCCCTGTATGTACCTGGACACCTGTTTTGGCAGAGAGTGTGGGAAGTGCTTGAAACATCGTCTTTTTCTCTGCCCCATTTGCCCACTTTCACAAAACAGTTCCCAAGCTAAGGGAGAACTTCTGATCAAATTAGTACAATCACACATCCACAGCTTCCACATTAAGATAACTGGCCATAAAATAACTTGGATCTGGAAACAGTATAACTGCTGGGAGGCAAACTGCACTAACTCAGTGTCAGTGCTCAGTCTAATACAGTTACCTGGCACGGTAAATGAGTATTTGTCTTTCAAAAAAATGCACAGACATGCACTTGTTTGTTTTTGTTTTGTTTTGTTTCATTTTTTTTCTGTTTTCCAGACCTGAATGTTAAAGGTTATCTTCCCAGAACTGTGAGAAAAGGAATTAAGAAACCCATACCCAAAGAATCACGAGAATATCATATATACACATACAGACATACAAGATGACATTAAGGTAAGTAAAACCATGGAAAAGTTTCCAATGTCAGAATTAATAAAATTTTAGTTAAGTATAAAGAGAAAAAAGTCAGGACAGATGCAGAATCTTCATCTTCCCCAGAAAGATGCCAGTTCTGTTCAAAAGCATTGGGACAAAAATCTGTGTAAATTCTCCATGTCCAGCATCAGATGCAAAGAGATGGACTTTTCTTCAGACAGTCTTTACACTAATTTTTAAACCAACTAAACAGAAGATAAAGGTATATATCTCATCTCTCTTTAAATACATTTTTCTGATCAACACAATTAATGATAAACACCCATTCCATAACACAACAACATCATGTAGAAGACCACAGGAATAGCAAAAAAAATTACTTCCCCCCAAGTCTATAACTTTTCTTATCACAGGGCTGTGTAATTGTAGGCAGGCAATTGAAGAAAGCTTAATGGGGTGTGTGTTTGTCTCTGCATGTTCATCCACATTCAACAGTGACATAGATTGAGCCATTTCATGTGAAGACCTGCTGTCAATCTTAGAAAAAATAATTAATTCCCATTCTACCTTGGAAGCACCTGCCTATAGTCCTTCTCCTCCCTTTTCCTTACTTTTAGTAGGACTGATTTTTTTTTTTTGCATGCTTTTATCCCATGGTTACATGAAAATGCATAAGGCATAAGAAAAAAAAATCTTTAAAATTATTCACAAAGAGGAACTAGAGAGCCCAGGAAAAAGGCAGTTGTGCTAGATACAAGAGCAGCTCAGATATGCTGTTCAAAACTTTTACAAGAAAAAGGAATCGTCTAATAAATGACCAGTAGATGTAAAATTTTATTATCTTTCCTTTAGTAAATCATCAAGGAATAAATATGGTCTCATGAAAAGGAAGACACATAGAAGGTAATCTGTTCAAAATATGAAGTTATGTTTCCTACCTCTTCAGACAGAGCTTCATCTGTGATGCAATGACAGATGGTCGCCTCTAGTATATATTCTCATCACACACTACTGCCACTTTCTGTTTTCTCCACTCACCCTCCATATACTTTTCATCCTTGTTTTCTCTGCTCTCTCTAATCATGCTTCCTCATAATTCTTTTCTTTCCCTTTAAGTTTTACTCATGTAATACTTTTACAGTTTTACTGGCTTTCTGCCCTATTTTTCCTACCATCATAAGATATATTGCCTAGAGTAGAGAGTTGAAACAATTGAGATATTTTAACAAGCTGATCTGGTTGAACAACTAAAGGTTATTTTCAAAAAGAAGCCCATCAAATTTTGACATATTGGGTTTGTTTGAAATTTCAGTATTATTAAGACTTCACTGAACTCAGAAGTTTTGAAGCAGCTGTTTTAGCAACTTCTGCTTATCTGAACACAAAAACATGAGAAAATATTTTGCATAGTTAGTTGGAATTCTGTTTTTTTCAAACCCCCTCAACTGAAAGATTACCTTGAATGAATAAAATAATTTCTTTTAATTGTTTTATTTCACAGTAATCTTGTCAAATTCTCCCCCAGTATAAATTCCATTTAGGGACTTTTTCCTACTTTATCTTATCTACCCTGCACTCTTTACAAAACCCTAACACTGCTCAGACTCATGAGATCAAGATACCTTCCCAGCATACTTTGGTATGAAAAACCACAGCTGCATCAAAGTTCATGGATTTATACCTGTTAGCACTAAAGCAAACATGAGTCTGACCTCTCTCCAGATGGCAAGCTGGCAATCCTGTGTATTTGATCAAAGAATCCTTTCTTTCATCTTGAAGTAGACGCAAGTTATAGGCATTCACCAAATAGGGTGCATGTATTTGCTTAAGTAATTTCTCTGAACAGTCAGGAATTGCAGGGGTTAGCTTATCAGGTGCCTCAATTGTGTGTTTGTTTAAACAAGCTTTGTGGTACCTGATCTGTACTGTTTGGTAAGTGCCTGAGAAATACATGCCTAGGTTTGGGTACAGATCAAACATGTCCCAAGCTGACTTTATCCACCTCACCTCTGAGTAACTGTTCTGCAGGACTGATTTACTCAGTATGAAATTAATAGCAAACAACAATATCTTTCTTATCACAGTTTTCATATCACACTGAAATAAATATGGTATCCACACATTAAACAAACAGAAATCATTCTTGTACAGAAGACTGAGGGAAAACATGTACAAAGCAAAGACTACAGACAGCCATATAAAGATCATTGTCATATTAAGTTACATAAAGATTATAAAGTCCTGGTACTAATCGATGCATTTGTGCCACCATCAGCAAATCAAGGTTACGTAGCCCTGTGAAGCCCAAACTCAGCTGAAACAAATGAAGAACAAAATGTAAAAATATATTGGAAACTCCGACAGGTCTTGAGCTTTGACCTCGGTATGACAAACAGATTCTGAAGTACCACAGAGCTATGAAATACATTATAATGTAGCCACACCCAAGTTATGTGGGATAATGGAAAATAAGAAAGAAAGATCTCTGGATTCTCTAGATTAGAACAATGGATAGATCTGAGTTTATGTGAATGCTGTAATTATTTCTCAAGCACTAAGAAAGCTTAATCAGCTACACCAATAGAATTCTGACTTAAAGCAGTGACTTAGCTTATGATTGAGCAGCCAAGTGCAAAACAGATTATATTCTAGGGCACTGCAGATAGCTACTTCCCAGTATCCATCCACTTTCAAACACTATGCATATTTTCTGGAAAATTGACATATTTTGACCCCCTCCAATCAATTCATTAGAGCCTCAGGTCACCCAGGGTTAACAACAACAACAAAAAAATATCTATACCCTGCACACCCACAAAATTTGTTTTACAGGGGTAAGAATATTTATTTGAAAGCAGAAATTTTCGCAGGCTACTCCTATATGCCTATTTTAGAAAAGGTCAAAATCAATATGCTGTGTCTTCCCCACCACCACAACCCTCCAAAAAATCCCTATGGTCTTACTTTTTTACAAATTCATATCTACTGGAAATAGAAAGTCAACTACAACTTGTAAGAAGGCAAATTGCCTAGCTTCTACGTACAAGCTATAAAACTGCAAAATCAAATCTACAGGTGAGTGAATATTCTTCCCTGTTATTCCACAAAGATGCATTTAGGATGGATTTAACTTTATTTGAAACTTCACAAGTAACTCAGATTTTGTTACTTACAGTCAATAGCAAACACAGAACTCTTGCCAAAGCATGATTAGATCTTCAGGCTATCTTATCTGCTTTACATCCCTGGAAGGTCTCAAAGATTTCTTCTTAAGCATGTGAGAATATTTTCACACTAAATTACATCCTCATTTAAAGTGAAAATATTATAATACAAAACAAGTTGCTGTAGATGTTATATAATTGACTGGAATATATCTTGAGAGAATAATTTTTTTGTTTCTTTTTTTTTTCTTGAAGAAAAGTATGAGAAGTTCTCAACCAGTTTCTTGTGAGCCAGATTGACCAAGAACACATTAACTCTCACTGCATTTAGGTCCAGCTACTGGAACAAATTAAACCTTTCTACTGCTATGCTCAATCAGCCTTGTGTTGTTCCTCCTCATTTCTAACACATTTTTTTTACATGTCAGAGAAAAACTAAAGGTAATGATTTCTTTTCACTGAACTAATTCCTGATGTCCATGTCCCTGGAATACAGGAAAAGGAAGAAGGAGAGGAGAAAATGTGATAATGTGATACCTCCCCTGTCCCATTCCTCCACCACCCTTCCCTGAAAAAAAAAAAAAAGTCAAACTTTTAGAGCCTAATGAAGCAGCAATGGAAATTAGATGTGGTTATTTTCCAGGCATACCATGCTATTGCTGCCTCCTCAGCTACTTGCCACTTCCTTCTGCCTCTGGAAGCTGTATACAGCCCGTAGTGCTGGCCTTGACAATCCATTCAAAGTTTAAATTCAGCATCTCTTTTTCTAAGAGAGATTTTGCAAGTGCAAAGTGGTTTATGTTTATTTTTTTCTTTAAAACAGACAATATAAGAAAAATATTTTTATGATCATGTGATCCAGTTTGACCAAGGATTAGTATATTTACAATACAATAGGAGAATAAGGCCACAATATAAAAAGAAGCCTAAAAAAATGATCTGAATATCACTGCAAGTATACCTTTGCATTCCTACACTAAGCAAGATTTAATTCTAGAATTCTTTATCAGTCATACAGTATAGAAAGTTTAGAAACTTTAAAGGAAGTCTATTAAACTGAAGGGATATTGGTACCTTCTGAGAACTCAAATCCAGCTTGAAAGAAGAGACAGATCTAAGTCACTTAGTTATTTCTGTCCTTATAAAGCAAGAAACTGTGATTAAAAAAAAAGAGGCAAACAGGACTCCTGTCCTCTGAATTAAATCTCTGGAAGCAAACCTGAGGCACCTTATCACATTTGTCAGTGACAAGACAGAGAGAAAGCCTGTGGGCCTGGTTCTACTGCTGCTATCAACTGCAAAATATCACCAATTTTAAATGTCTGAAGTGCATGCTTTTTATATTTTAGTACTGCATATACTACTCCCCTAAAACCACTTTTAAATAAGTCTGTTATCTTTATTTATTTACTTCATTTTTAATCTGGAACAGTGTTGCTTGCTGTTGTATGAATAAGTGATAAATAAAAAGACATATAAAAAATTTCTTCCATCCCTAAATTTTGCTTCACATTAAATTCTGTCTTCACATTCCTGCAGGGTCCTCTGGCCTAACTTGCATATTAAATCAGTGAAGAGCAAGTTCCCTGAAAATTACTGTTGACAAAACAGCAATGTGCACTCACGCTTTGCTTTAAGCTTGTGGTCTGGGATCTAGCAGAACTTAGAACTGTGTTCTCTAACACAATATAATAACAAAAGTCACATTTATTACAGAGCTTCTAGAGAGAGTGGTCTGCCTCAGGAATAAAACTTATACTTTTCCTTCTGTCCCAAAATACAATTGGTTGCATTCATTTTGGATCCACATGGTCTATCTGTGATGTCCCTCAACATATCATAGTTTAAATACTAGAGGTTTTGCTGTCATCCTGTAAGTGACTGGAATGCAGAAAAAATAAAGCACTTTATAGGCCTACATATACTTTTTTAAAAGGTATCAGAGACCTAAGATATGTAATTCTACCACCACATACCAGAACAATGCTCCCCTCCTAATCTTTTCCCTTCTCTACTCCCCTCACAGTTACTTCTGGAGTGACAGCGTGTTCATTATTGCCACACAACAAAAAAAAAAAAGACATAATGGCAACCTTCAGTGTTGCTCAGGATTTGGATTCAAGCCTAAGACACACAAATATTTCGTGCAAGTCTTCAGGAGGTTCCTCATTATCCCTGCAGCATGTTGCTGGGCCATTCCCTACTGTGGGGAAACCAGTGCAACAGGCCAGGGAGACCGCTGAGGCTGCCACCCCAGCCCCACACTGCAGCACAACTGGCACCTCATCCCACAGTCACCTGAGATTTTAAGTTAGGAGATTTTAATAACAGGATATTCAGAATGAAGTAATGTAGATTTCTGCTATAGTCTGTAGTAATTATTTGCAGGTTGCATATTACTTTTCTGGATGAACACGTGGGCTGTTGCACTGCATGATCTCTTCCCGTCACTTTTCAGGAAAGCTTTTCCCTCTTATTAATCATTCATGTTCAAACGTCTTACACTAATTTTTTTTTCCTTTTCTGGTGAAAATCATTTAGCTGGCCCTGACATCATTTCTAACACAGACTTTGGTGCCTCCTGCATAGCATAAATGACCACGGGTGGGATGCGGGTGTACTGCAGGCTGCCCCAGGACAGCCATCTGGGCCTGCAAAGTTTCAAATGCCAGAAGCAAGCATTTCCTTTTTCTGCCCCAGGGGAAAAAAGAAAAAAGCCACAAAACTGGCTGAGAAGCCTCTCAAACCACACATCTACCATTTATATAGATGCCTTTACAAGAACATATAAACATCAAAAATCCGGAATGACTGAGGATGCAAAAGAAATCCATGTTACCACTGCCATAAAGAAAAGACAGCAACAGATCTTTGGCAGTGGATTTCAGTGTGTTAAAAACACTAAAATCATGTAGATTAAAAAATACAGTGAGAAAAGCATAGCAACTGACTGTTATTCTGCCTTAAAAGAGCAGAAAAGAGAGAGGCCCTTTTCAGGCTGTAAAGAGAACACGTGCACAAAAAAAGTTTTAGTTAGCACCCAGCCCATCCAACACTTACATGGAGAAGAAAATTCCAACATGAAAAGACAATTAGCTTTACCTCTTCCTAGTAATGCACTTGATCTAACCTAAACAAGATGATTTGGTTTAATGCTAAGAATTTTAATGTATTGATTTTGAAGTCTGATCTCTAATAAATTTCTAATATTGTGGCTCATGCTGTCCATCCTGGTCCTTTCCTAGTGGTCCACATCAATAGAGTATTTGTTATTTGTTTTAAACTGTATTGAAAGATTCTCTTTTTCATGCTTTAAACTGCCAGATAACTAGATCAAGTTACAGCTGTCACTCGTTGGGAAATCCACTCCTTACAGATGACAGTCACAATAAAAAAACCCTTCACATGTACTAAAGAACAAAGAAGAGTGCAAATAAACCACAATTCCAGGCAATTTAAGTCTTTAAAACCCATTCTGAAAAGAACCATCTGTGTGACATCAAAGGAGTGTTTTTCCTTAGGTCAGTCTTTTGTATCATTCACAACACAAAAAGAAGTAAACTATCCACTTCCAAGAAGATTTTTTCTATTTTATAACTACGGTATCTTGCCCCGTATACTATAGCACTTGAGGCAACTGGTTCCACTGACAGTGCTTCATTTATTTTTATGTTGCTCACTTCTCGCCCACATATGTCTTGGCCCATCTACCGGAGCCCTAGATGCAGTCTTTTGAGACCAGAATGCTGTGGGGTTTTTCCTGCACATATGTAAACAGCTCAAAAGAGCGAGGCACCTGTGCCCTGCCTAGTAAACAATAGTTTACTGCTAGCAATACTAATACAGAAGACACAGAAAAGTTGGGGCAAAAAAAAAGAAAAAAAAGTATCCGTCTCATCTGCTCTTTTAGGATAGACTGTTTCACATCCCTTGCGCAAGTACAATTTTAGATTAAATGGGATGGAAATTTGTAATCCTAAATCATCCCTGAGATCTCAGACGTTTTGACATGAAACAAGCTTTGCATTGCTATTGCTGGAAAGCTTTAGTTTATACCACAGTGGTTCACAGATCACAAATGAAAAAAAACAGGGCACGAAGCATTTGCTCAAAATGTAGTAAAAAACCAGAAATGGTTTGTCGTACAAGTTGTTTTTTATAAACTTTCACCTGTTAACTGTTCAAGATAAGCCAAATTTCAATGGTTCAACATTCTTGAAACTCCTTCAAGTCCTATTAAGAGTAAATGCTGATGAAACTTTCACTGAAGTTGTGCTTTTTGCTAGCAAAGAATCAAATGCTGTCTTCATTTGACATGCTGGAGTAAACAGCCTAGCTCAGGAAACTGGGACCACAATTCATTCTTGTAAATACAATGCTTATCATGACATGGAAATAACTTGTTAATTCTCTTATTATTTGTCTTATCATTGTAATCATGGAATGGTTTGGGTTGGAAGGGAACTTAGAGATCATCAAGTTCCAACCCCCCTGCCATGGGCAGGGACACCCTTCACTAGACCAGGTTGCTCAAAGCCTCATCCAGACTGGCCTTGAACACCTCCAGGGATGGGGCACCCACAGCTTCCCTGGGCAACCTGTTCCAGTGTCTAACCACCCTCACCGTGAAAAATTCTTCCTAATATCTAATAGATAGAAGAAGTTCCACAGGATAATATGGAAAATGTCAGTCTCGAAACACTGAGAGACTAAATTAATCCTCAATTTTCATAACTTTGGTTTAATATGAGAACAAGATGTCCTCTTCAAGATGTTATTTCTTTAAGTTTCCGATCTTTTTCTAATCCTATTTACATTTACTTTTAAACAAGTATTTATTAGCTTTTATCATTTGAACCAAATAAGAATTAAATTTTAAAAGGTCAGATCCTACCTGGAAAATTATCAGGAAGTGACAGAGGAAGTGACAGAAATCCGGTCCTACAAGCCATCAAATATTCCTTCTGCAAAAACCATGGTGATACTACCATCAGATGGGAGCCCTATTGTCTTATGCCCCTGAAAGAAAGAATGGCCTTAGCAGTCAGTAAAATTTCACTGGGAAGAGCAAACGAAAAAAAAAAAAAGGTTAATTTCTATCATTTCCCCCTCTCTCTCAAAATCTATTGCAGTGTTTTCACACAGGGAAGGTTCTCTATTTTCAGTGAGATGACCCACACCTCAAATAGCTCACTGCTATAAAGCAAGGCTTCTGTTCAAGCGACTACACAGATAATCCACATTCAGAGATTATGTGGGACTGAAAACTTGAAGACACAGCATCAGGATGACATGCAAGGTACTAGCCTGAGATTATCTTCCTTCCCCCTTTCCAATGCTGCTAACATTTTTTACACTTACTGCTCTTTTATACCATCCCTTGTAGAGAAGCAAGCACTGACTGTGAATGATCAAAACCTGTAAAGAGGGATTCTGCTTCTAAACAGGGACAAGACTTGTGAACTGGAATTAGCATAGATGCCAAAAAGAAGGAAAACTAGAGCTTCACAGAGTCCTGTGGAGGCAAACTTGCTCCAGAATTAATTTTTTTTCCAAGATGTTTATCAATCTTACAAAGGGATCTACAAGATAAACTTTCCCTATCTTACCACACATACCTGATACACTGTAGCTCAGTATCAGCATCTTCAGAATAAAAAACAGAAGCTAGAAGAATGAAAGTACATCACATTTTAGTGTTTAATTAAATAAAAGAACAGAAGGTTTTGCTTCTCTTTTGTCATAGAAGAAAAGAAACACCAAACTCCAGCTTCTGACCACCTTTACCATTCTTTTTCTAATGCTAACTAGAAAGTAATAAAAACCATCAAACCATTTGAAGCTGACCTCCTTCACCACATTAGACTTGAAAGCCAAATGCCACGGAGACACTTTAAAAGAAAAATCCAAGATTTGGATTTCCTCATTCAAGTAAATATCAAAATAATAACACTGCTGGTTCTAAACAATAACTAAAGTGAAAATTTAAAAAAAAACCTGACAGAAATGAAAAGCAGCTATAGGATCTCTGCACTGAGCAAAGAAAATAGAAAAAACAGATGTTACAGCAGACAGAATATCCTGATTTTAGGAAATGAGACACAGCAGGGATTTAAATTGGTCACTACTTCTTTCCTGGTTATTTCATTTAAATAATGCATTCTGATATCTGCAATCTCCTTCCCTTTGCTTTGCTACACACACAGCCATATCATAATCTTATCTTCTTATTTAGTAACTTTAAATGAATTTACAGAGGAAAGTTATACCAGCAACAACCAGCTGCTAACACCAGAATCCTCAAGAGCATTGAGAAGGAACACAGCTCTGACTTGCTTATTTATTTATTTTAGGAATCTACCACCAGTAGCTCTCCTTGATTGACTTTTTCTTTTCTCAAGCAAACAAGCACATGAAAAGCAAGGAGACTGAAAAGAAATGAGTCTGAGTGGAGGACATGGAATAAATGAGTGAGTAGAGACTAACCAAATGTTACAACTATACTTATTTCAGTGATTTTTGGCATCGGTGTAGTCCTCTCCTCCCCTCTGATACAACATTAAAGCAGCTTCCCCATATTACTTTCTTCTTTGTACACAGCTGGTACCTCCTGTACAAAGTTTAATAAAACATGACCTTTGAGTTACTGCACCAAGTAATTTTATATCTCTTAGAAAGGTATCATCTTCCAGTGGTAGATACATGCCTATCACATGAGTACACAGATGATGAAAGCAAGCAGTAGGCTCTGATGGAAGAGGAGAGGCAAAAAAATATACAGAAAAAACAACCCCAGAAGAAGAGCCCAATTAGACTTTTTTGTCACCTTCTGATTAACCTAAGGAGAGCCAACTAAGCACCAAGAGCAAGAAAAATAATGGAATTTAATGGAATACCTATGTATTAAGAAACATTGAATTCTGTCAGCAGAAGAATATGACCAATTAGATCTGCAAAAATAGGTTTGAATTCCAACCCTTTTCCCCTTCAATGACAATCCAGTATACTTGCTGGAAGCTGTAGGAATACATGGAACAAACTGTCTTTCCTGACATGTAACTAAATTAACTGAAATAAATTACAGGGTTTAAGTCTTAATAAAATAAAATAAATCCAAAACTAAGCCCATTTTTTGTGTTCCATTCTTTCTTCCTATCATCATTTGAGGGGCTTTCTCTTCTGAGCATCTGGGAGCCATCATGTCAAGCTCCGGATATTAAATGTACATGAAGTTCCCTGTAGGCCTAATGAGTTATAACAGAGGTCACATTCTCCACTGCCCAAACACAATTTGAACAATTCCTTGCAACAAGAATTGTGATGCACCTGTGTATAAACACTTCTCACAGTAAAAATTACAGTAATTTTTTCAATTTTTCTTCTTTTCTACAGCAGAAAGATCCAGAATGGTGATGTAGTTCGGCAGTGTGCGCTTGCAGCCCAGAAAGCCAACCGTGTTCTGGGCTGCATCAAGAGAAGCATTAGCAGCAGGTCAAGGGGGGTGATTCTCCCCCTCTACTCTGCTCTCGTGAGACCCCATCTTGAGTACTGTGTTCAGAGG
Source organism: Syrrhaptes paradoxus (assembly GCA_013400615.1). NCBI lineage: Eukaryota > Metazoa > Chordata > Aves > Pterocliformes > Pteroclidae > Syrrhaptes > Syrrhaptes paradoxus. Next base: position 49,111 of record VZTO01003515.1, on the reverse strand, counting down.
TGGGGCCCCCAACATAAAAAAGACATGGACCTGTTGGAGAGAGTCCAGAGGAGAGCCATAAAATTAATCAGAGAGCTGGAGCATCTCCCCGGAGTGTAGTGAGAGAACAAGGAGTAACGGGTATAAGCTGAAAAAGGGTAAATTTAGACTAGACATTAGGAAGAAATTTTTCACTATGAGGGTGGTGAGACACTGGAACAGGTTGCCCAGGGAAGCTGTGGATGCCCCATCCCTGGAGGTGTTCAAGGCCAGGCTGGATGAGGCTTTGAGCAACCTGGTCTAGTGGAGGGTGTCCTGGCCCATGGCAGGGGGGTTGGAACTTTATGATCTTTAAGGTCCTTTCCAACCCAAACCATTCTATGATTCTGTGATTCTATGATTCCCTTATCACTGCTGGTATCAGTGATATTTACTGTTCTGATTAAATTTTTCTGAACAAGTTTTGTATAGTTTCATAGTAAAAACATATTACATGATATGTGAAATACATTCTGAGAGCTTGCAAAGGAGATACAGGCTGCTTCCAAATTGTATTCTTAAAACTTGAGATAACAATAGGTTTCTCTAAATCAACTATAAACACTGCATTGCTTTTAAAGTAACTTTTTTTCCTCTGCTACAACAGTGAAATTAAGATCATTCCTCATATTTTAGAGAAAAGAAGAAAACATTCAAATGTTAGAAGAAATAAAACATTTCACATATGGATAAATGCTAGCTTGCTTGCATGGCAGGAAAACAAACTGAACAGGATCATTTCTGCCAAAACCATTAGCAAATTGCCTTACAGTGATTGGTTTGGCTGCAACTCTTAAATTCTTAGGTTTAAAGGTTTGGGATTTTTTTTTCCTCCTCTGATTTGTTTTGATTTGGGGTTTCTTTGAGGGGAAGAGAGAAATATTGGGTAGGGGAAGGATCAGGGAGTTACATTAATCCACACATAGCTTGTGTGTTAAGTCATTTCTTCTGGATATTTTGCTACTTAAGTACATCTGGCTTTGTTTAATGTCAGTTTTTTAACTGAATCACATTTTTGTTGCAGTAACCTGCAATACTCTAATGGAAAGCTTGAAGGAAGCAGAGGCTAAACACATTTCTTCCTTTTCTGCCCATTCCACACTATTGCCACAGTCACTGATTGTATAAAGATATTACTGCCTATTACCACTGCCTATTACTTCACTTCTGTGAAGCCAGAAATACATTATAAACATCCATGCATGTGTATACTTACATACACATATATATAGTACATTTTCACAATACCCATCTCTCTCTCTGTTTTCCAGCAACTCCCCTATTTTTTTGCTGTTTAAATATTTTTTCTGCATTTTCCACTACATGACATCATTTGCCATTATGTATATCTCCAGCTGGAAAGCAGCCAGCACAGATTGTTCTGAACCCCTTTCTCTATCTCACCGCAAACTCAGTTTCAAGCCCTTCCTCAAAACACTTAATCCTTCGCTATTGTGAACTGAACATTAGGGAGGAATCTGAAGCCATGACAACAGCTTGCTTCCTGAAGACTCTGCTCTGGGCCGCTCCGGAGGCGTCCCCATTGCCCAGACCAAACAGCTCAATGCACTCAACAACGCAGCTTCTCATCTCCATGGGGCATTGGCTTTTATGTCATTCATTTAACCAGGGAATCTTGAAATGTCTGAAATTTGGGTTCAGCTCAGCTAAATGCACAAATGTTCAGAAGTCTCTCTGCAGTTTGCCAAAGCTTCTAAAAGATTCATCTGTGTTGCCAGCTTGGGCAAGAGAAATGGGTATTTCTGACATTTTTAAATTCCGGGATATGAAGACAGTGCAGTCATGTCTATTTAACAGCATTTCAATTCTTCTGGTTTGGCAATTTTCAAACAGTTCAAATACTAGATGTTTAACCAGATTTAAATAGAAAAACAGTGATCCACAAAATACAGGTAAACAATAGCATAAAGCAAAACAAAGAAAAATGGCAAAAGCTGTTAACTAGGAAGTGTCACTATCACAGTTGCCATACTTTGCACTGTGACAATAATACAGGATACTACTCAACAGATTATGAGAAATTCTTGGATGCACAACATGCAAATTCGACTTGTAGAATCTACCAACACGTGGTTTCACCAAGTCACTTGACCTTTCTGAAAGGATCACCTAAATACAAATCCAGAGTAGTGACAGAGTTTAAAAAGTTGAGAATATGCCAGAATACATGCATCATCATCGACAGAGAACAGATGTTTTTCCTTCTAAAAGCAGTCTTTGTCTAGTCCTTTGAATATATAGGGTAGTAGATGTTTTACTTCCCTTTTTCCCCACTGGCTAGAATAAAGCATTAAGCAGACAAGGCTGTTTTTCTTACAAGAACTTTTCAAACCAGTTAGACTCAGAATATGGAATTTTGTTCATAAACGTGAGGTCAACAACTAGAAGATCCTTCACGTAAATATGATATTTGAGTTACCAAGTTAACAAGACAACATACAGAGCCCCTATCAGGCAGCCTGAACATTCCTTTTAAAAGTCATGAAAAAACAAATACTCCTTCAGCAGCAGAGACAGGCGAAAGACTCGGTATCCTAGAACTAATGACTTGCCATTTAAAAACAAACAGAAGTGGAAAGGCAGTTCACTTCTTCAGAGCTTGCCTCCTGGCAGCCCAAGAGTTAGGCGTGCACAGGCTTTTCTGCAAACTCCATGGGATGATTGAATTATTTGTTCTCTCCGGGTGAGCAGCACTGAAATGAACACTCAGGAAACATACGGTACAGGGAGTTGGTCAGGGAGAGAGCAAAATCAGGATATGTAAACAAACTAATGAGATCAGTGCAAACAGTGATAGCACACTGTGTTACAAGAAGCTTGTAACCCACTTTGTATATTCAGGCTGCCCTTATAACATCACTGGCCTCCTCCTCCTCACTGGGGCTTCTGGCTCCTAAGCAGCACAAGTACATGAAATACTTTGGTTATAGAAAACTTCTCTATAAATCCCATAAATTAAAAATCCCAACATTAAAAGTTGTCTGTCATGTGATATGATTGCAAGAGCATTCTTAAAATTTTTCAGTGCTTGGCAAGCAAATATTATGACATATTTTATATTTGTGCATGTGAAAAAGGTGGTGTTCCTCCAAATTCCTGCTCCTTTTCCCCAAACTGGGATGCAGATCATAATGGTTTTGGTTGATATGCAAGATGACAGTAAAAATTCTGTTTATCTAAGTTGCCTCTTAGGGAAGGCAACCAACTGGAAAGCTATGTTTCATTACATCCTCCCTTGTCCTAGCTGACAAAGATTTCACAGAATACTTTATGAAGACCAGAAGTCTGGAGAAAACTTATTAAAATTCAGCCTGACTACGGAAGGAATAGCATATCACTCAGGAAAAGGTCTTGCTCTCATAAAAAGAAAAAACACAAACCACTTAACAATGGGTGCTGCTGGTTTTTGTACAAATGTGACTTAACTATATAAACTTCAGTTGTGCCATTTTCCTAGGGGTGCCCATCTGGAAACAGCAAGATCACACTGCAAAAGAGTAAGTAATTTTTTTTTCTGTATATTTTGCCAGTGGGCCATATGACACAATGAAGTAATTAATAGAGCCTGTGGGACTAACAGCAGCCAGCAAAGGGCTCATGTTGCCCTTCCCTGAGTAAGGGACATGACTGAGCCCATTCCACCCTTCATATCAACTTCTATAGGGATACAAGGATGCTGAAATGAAAGGTGCAACGACATCTACTGTTTCTAGTTAAAAGTGATTTTGTTTTCCTGAGAATAGGCACACCTACAGGCATACTACAGTAAAATTTCAGTTTATGATGGGGAAACTGAGGTTTACTTATATCCTATTCCATGTGCATAGTTATTAGAAGAAAAATTGTACATGTGGCATACCATCATGCTTCCTCATGGAAAACCATTCTCATTACAGTCCTTTGCTGATTTTAAATTTTAGTCTAAATTAAACCCCACATACAGATACACTCACTTTCACTCTTGTAAAAAAAAATAAATGAGCTACTCCATCTGGAATACCTACCAGTCAGAAAATTATTAGAAAATATTCATTAACATTTAAAACCTCACTGATGATTTAGAATCTATGGTCTCAGTTCTGGCTAAAGCCATCATCTTCACAGAAAGAATTATGCCTGCATTCCTTTCTCTTTTTTTTTCCTTCATAAAAAATGTGTCTAAGTTGTCAGTTTTAAGTGACCTGAACTTATTTATATGCACACAGCAGAGAAGAGGGTGTTTATAATAGCTCAATACAGGCAGCCCCATGAAGCAAGCCAAGCGTTCCTGCTGGTCTTACATATAATCAATGAGACTGCAGTGCATTCACTGGTGAATTGGACAATGAGACTGAGGGTCTGAATCATATTCAATCAACTCCATTTCCAGTAGCCTGTCAGGGATGACGGCAGATCTATTCTGTAGTGCTGTACACACACCAGCCCATTTGGGAGAGTGTATTTTTATGTGTGTGTATAAATGCATGTGTGTGTATATATATATATGTATATATATATAAAAATAAAGAAATACAGTGATTTTTACAGGAGTACCTTTTAATGGAGTTCCTTGTTTGCCTTTTCTTAGCAACTGCAGTAACTACAGGACTGGCCATTCAGAAGCTTTTTTTCCTGACAACATGAAAAATAAAGTACAGAGAAGCATATTAATAAAACTGTGGTCATTCAGACTGAAGACAAAAACATTACAAGAAAGTGGTAGATGCTCAGCTAAAGAGATGTGTCTCAGGGGCAGACCTCTAAATGGTCTATTAGATAGGGTGAGATGGTAAATCTAATTTGACAAAGCAGAGGCATGCTCCTCAAGGTTTCATGCTGTCAATATTCTATGCTAGCTTGCGGTCTTGATAGAGTTCACATAGTAATGAGCATGAAAACTTGGGAAGGATTTGGCTATTCTGTAGCCAGTCACCCTTTGTCTCATTAATGAATTAGTACTCCTGAATGTGCAACATGCACTATCTGAATAAACAGCCCCTCAGGTGATACAGCTATGGTAACTGGCCACTGATGGCAAATGCAGAAACAGCTCCAAGAAATGCATGCTTCTTAGATTTTCTGTGCTGGAAAAAAAGGATAAAAGTAATCAAATTTAAACTGCTTTTTGCCTTTCAAAGTTCCAAATAAGGTTCCATTTAGGAAATGGACAGTGCCTTGGAAGCAAGTAGGCTGCATTACAAGAAACAAGTATCCAGAGAAGTAGTGCTGAGGTTTTAATTCCTTTAATTTGGGAATTTTCGTTTTTTTTCCCTTAGCATTCCCTACACTTAAGCTTTCACTCCTTAAGTTTAAGCCTTCACCAAATCCAGGTCCCCGATCTTTCTGCAGTTCTGCTTATCAGACTTCAGCATTCTCCCACCTCAATAGAGTAACACCTGGAGGAATTTTTAAGACAAATGTAAACAATCACTTCTAGCAGAACAAAAATACAAGCAAACCGAAATAATAAAGATAGGGAGTACACAGGATACAGGAGCATGATACACTAAACCCACTCACCCCCTCTTGTTTCTGAAAGTATCTTGAAGGAACTTTGCTTCCTTTTGAGATGTAAGCATGTGCTTCTGTGGGCCAGATTAACAGCACACCAGTGCCAAACTGGGAGACAAACTGTCCCAGGCACACATTCTCACTGCTTCAATTCTAACTGTTCCAATGCACATGGGATTCCCCTGGGAACTTATATCACCCATTGATCCAGCAACTAACTAACCCAAGGCAAAAAGAGTAGGCACCACAGCCAATGGAGGAACGTGGCCAGAAGCAGAGGAAGTAAATAGTCATAAACTCTCCTTCTCTCTCAGTTGGTTGTTACATCCTGCTGTCTATGACCCTGCTTCATCCAATTTCCTGAGGAAACTCTGGAGATACTGACGTAGCCTGCAGATTATCAGTATTCCTTTTATTACTATTATTTGGCACAAACGCACATGATGGGCATGGTCCAAATTGCACAATTTATCTCATAGGGGAATGACAGTCCTGAGAAAAATCCCTTCGGGCAGCAAGAAGAAAAAAAGTTGTCTCCACCCAGACAAATCCAAGGACTGACCATTCTGCTGCCAGAAACCCAGGAACTGGGTGCATATTTAGTCCCTGTGTTCAGTAAAGAGAGGTTCATGCTATAGGTGATTCTCAGCTGTCAGCACTTGTGGATGTCAGCATGTGATTTTCCCCAAGGGGAGCACCAGTCATCAAGGTTGAATGTGGGGCGGTTGTTTTTTCCAAGTTCTTCATAACATCAGGTGTTAAGTTGCAGGCCTACTGCAGAAAAGTGACTTGTAAATTTGGTGCCGCTCAACAGAAATCAGGCTTGGAGCAGAGGTGGTCCAATGGCTTATGACAGCAAAGGTCCAATCTTCAGTAGTAAAAGTTAAGGGGGCAAGGTATGGGGTGTTAAGGTGAAACTGAGGATCAGACTACTACAACATTACACATTAATTGTCCGAAGTGCTGCCAATAGCTACTGCAAATGGCTCATTTTGGACTACTGTTACAGAGAACTATAATATCATTGAAAATGCATCACTCTGGGCAAACTTACATGGAGTGTCATACTAGCTTTTATGAACATGTTGCATACCTGACATTACTTGACAATTAACCTGAAATTAAAAAAAAAAAAAAAAAAGTGTGGTATAGACAAACTCCTTTGTAGTTTTTATATCAAGATATCATTTTTTCAGTAAAGATAGCAATCAACTCAATATAAAATCTAAGACAAAGCAGTGAAAATATTACCACACTGAGACAGTTATGGTATGAAATCAAAATCACCTGGGCTTCACACTTCCTGAAAGGAAGCTTTCAGTTTACTCTATCTCTGACACTTCTGCAGGACTAAGTGTACAGAAAGCCTGCACTAAATGCTGTTTGAGCTGGGAAGAGCCTTGTATGATTCATCAGCGTGCTGTGCTAAAGGATCAGAACAGCAGCCATTTCAGCAACAACCTGCTTAACTCACAAGCAGCTCACTTATCTGTATTCTTCTTTCAATCATGTAAAATCATTTCCTCTAAATTTGTTGGAGCTGCCACAGATTTTTCAGATTCCACTTGAGTACACCAAGAGCTTATTACCTTATCAGAAAACCCAGGTTCTGCATGCTGAAGAATATGCAAGAAAAAGGTAGTCCATTATGAACAAAACAGTATTTCTAAGCATGAAATTAAAACCTTAAATAGAAGAAGCCTTCTACTCAGAGAAGGTGGCTTTTACTCACTTCTGTCTTACACCAAAATCAGCAGGAGTTTTAATGACCTTCAATTTTGCTGATATTACCAAAGCCAATAGCATTCTATAAAAATAACATGCTTTTTAATGCCTTCTTATATCCAAACATAGTACAGCCTATCTTCTTTCTGCGAAACCTGCAAAGGAGCCCTTGAATATAAGAACAATTACTGTGCTTGCAGTCAGGGATGGCTCAGCAACAAAGTGGATACAGATTTTCCTGGGAGACTTCAGAACAGTGGGGAGAGAATGGATCATACTTTTGATATTTCAAAGCAACTAAGCAAGAAGTATGAGCCACAGAAGGACAATTAAATAAGTAGGTAGCTAGCATACATTTCTGGTTGAGCCACAAAGAGAAGAGAGTTAGGTCAGACAAACTGTATTAAGGTGGCAGCAAGGAACTTTTTAGAAGTCACTTGATGCAGCGAATAAGGTATGGATTTGAGCTTGAAAGGTTTATCTTCAAACTTTAGGATATGTGCAATAAGCATGAGGTTCTAATGCTGAAATCTATTCGAAGAGCGTTTGAAAACATCTGATGTTCATGTATCAGTTGTCAGCAAGGCTCTGAAGCTTTGATCTTGCACTTTTATCTCTACCTGTTCTTCCTGGAGTCTCTAAGAGCACTCATTTTGCTAGTATACAGTTCCCTGCCTTCCTTCTTTCACTGGGTAGCTGACATATGCCCTTGGATTCAACCATTTTCTATTATTGGCTGAATAGAGTTTGGGGGATTTTTTATGGCACAAAGCACTGGCTCTTGTGTATGTTCATTGGAATGCAGACTACCCAAGCCTCATATATCCTCCTTTTTTTTTTTTCCCTCTCTTTTTTTAATCTCAATTTTCAATTGTGTCACAGTTCAACTAACATAGGTATTGCAGATTTCCTTCAGAATCATTAACCAATATGTGAAGTCAAATTATCCCTGAAGCCAATGTACAAATAATTGAAATTGTATATAACCAGTGCTGAATTCCCAGTGTTCCTAAATATTTGGAACATTGTTTATTCATTTATTAATCTACATGTCTAATTAGATTCTCTAGACCCTATATCCACAGCTTGTTGGGGAATAAACACAAAAATCTGCCATCATTTCCATTATATTTAGAATACTATATTCCACTTTTTACACTAAGTGATGCATCAGAACTAAAACCTGTCTTATGAATTTTCATTTCAAGGCATTTCCCTTTCCACCTTTTTCCCCTCCCTAAGGACAGCTAAGGAAACAGATACATTTATTTTTTTCAAGTTTTACAACAACTGGAAAATTAGAGTCAACTCAATGCTTCAGATTCTGGTGGAAAAAAACCTTTAAAATTCCGGTGAGTTCTTTGTTCACTTGATACATTCAGGGTTTGGGGATTTTTTGCTGTTTGCTTTTTTGTGATATCCAACATATTTGCAATACCACATCACATTAAGATTTTTTTTTTTTTTACATATAGAACAGAAGCTCATCTCATATTTTATTTATTTTCTAGGCAGCATTTGTTATAATTTTCTCACCCCAATCTGCATCAGAAATACCACAGTGTTACAAAACTATAAAGCTGTTTCCAAAGATTAAAATTTCTTTACTAATTTGTCAAACAATTACTCTTAGCAGACTACAGCTGGCTTGTTGAAGTCCAGAAACTGCACCTTTGTAAGAAGACAATGCTGGACTAATTTCAGCAAGCCTGCAAGAGACTTGATGCTAAAATGTGCTCGGATTGTTTACATAAACCTTTACAAAACAACTGAAAGGCTCTACAGCCTTCCTTCTCAGCTCTTTCACTGAAGTGCAGATAACTTTGCAGAAATCTCACTTCTATAACAGGAGGCCAGACATGGGCCATTCTTTTTTCCCTGTGAGAAGAATTATGGATGCAGTAACTAATAACTGTGGTACCATGAAGATCAGCTGCAGGAGAAAACCTGAGTGCTTGTAAAAATTACTGCCCCAAAGCTGACAGCTAGGGAAGTCTAAGTCGAAATAAATTAAATGGGTTTCACAGTTGTGTAGTCTCTAACATGTTAGTACTTCCAGCTTCAGTAAATGCAAACTTGCTCCATGTATCCACCAAGGTGGTGTTGGCTGGTTTGGTTTGTAAACAACTTCCTCTATCTATTTCACATGATATTGTGAAAGAACAAAGACCCATCATGTAACTCCTAATGACAAGACAAAAATCTGTATAAGGCCTAAAATATTGCCCTCCCTTGAATAGCGGCCTAGTGTTAGCATGGTGAACAGCTTATTTCTACATTTTCCAAGCATGCCCTTTTATGACAGGAAGTCACAGGAAAGAAAAACAAGTTCCTAAAAAGAGATGCAGGACATGTCGTTAACAATTCTGGCAGGGGAGTCTGATGCAGAAGTGAAGAAAAAATAAATCAAAAGATTTTGTTGAAAAATATGTAACTAATCAAGGAGAAGGACTTGGGGGTCCTGGTGGACGAGAAGCTGGATATGAGCCAGCAGTGCGTGCTTGCAGCCCGCAAAGACAACTGTGTTTTGGGCTGCATTAAAAAAGCGGTGGCCAGCAGGGAGAGGGAGGTGACTGTGCCCCCCTACTCGGCTCTTGTGAGGCCCCATCTGGAGTACTGTGTCCAGGCCTGCGGCCCCCAGCACAGGAAGGCCGTGGAGCTCTTGGAGCGGGTGCAGAGGAGGGCCACTAAGATGATCAGAGGGCTGGAGCACCTCTCCTATGAGGAAAGGTTGAGGGAACTGGGCTTGTTTAGCCTGGAGAAGAGAAGGCTCCGGGGAGACCTCATTGCGGCCTTCCAGTACTTGAAGGGAGCGTATAAACAGGAGGGGGAACACCTGCTTACGAGGGTGGATAGTGATAGGACAAGGGGGAATGGTTTTAAACTAAGACAGGGGAGGTTTAGGTTAGAGATTAGGAGAAAGTTTTTCACCCAAAGGGTGGTGGCACACTGGAACAGGTTGCCCAGGGAGGTCGTGGATGCCCCATCCCTGGAGGCATTCAAGGCCAGGCTGGATGTGGCTCTGAGCAGCCTGGTCTAGTGGTTGGCGGCCCTGCATTGGAGGGGGGGTTAAAACTAGATGATCACTATGGTCCTTTTCAACCCAGGCCATTCTATGATTCTATGATTCTATGATATTTGCACTACAGCAAAAGCAGAGAGCATTCACCAATAACAAGAATGACTCCACAATCATACTAGAAAGCATTCAAGGGCTTAATGGTGTCAAGCAGCTACAGACACTGCCATAAGAGAAACTGATCTAATATTAAATGATAGACATTTGATTTAACTACTCCATCTACTGGCAAATAATTATGGCTAACGTGTAGAGACAGGCGTGTTACATGACACTTTGTCTGCAGAAGACTAATTTTTCTGTTCTTGAAAAAAGTAGCAAATGGCTTGTCATTAATGTAATTCCTTTGTATGGTTTGCGTACACCGTGGTTTATATTACCACCATGTCCCATTTAAATGGCACAGTTCCAAGCCAAGTTCCACCTGAAGGGCACAAAGATTTTTTTGTCAGTATAGTTCATAAATACATGAGGTTTTTTTGACCCATATCATGACCTACTTAACTTTTATTTGTAGTCCACCCTGTTCATTCTTCCTTTGATTGCCTGGGAACACATCCAGCCGTATAGACGATCACACAAGGCTCCACCTAAACACTCTGCATCACAGGCATGGATGCAGATTTTCCTTTAATTTCTCTTACAGGCAATACATAGTAGCAGAGTTCCAAAAGAATAAGCACCAAAGACCTGAGATCTATAAGACACAATCTGAAAACAGTAACTGGAAACATAACTGCCTGTCTTTCCTTCAAATTACAGTCTTCTGATAATTCTCTTTCCACAAGATGTTATATCATCTCTGGCAATCTCATCTTTTCCACCCTGAACATCAGAGCATTCATAATTTTACATGTAGTGCTTGCAATCTGATAATCTTTCTGCTGGACTTCAATATTTTAACATAGTGCATACTATAATGTCAATTAGTCTACAATCTCTACAAAGAAATTAATAAAATTACCTATATAATTTTTTCTGGCTTTAAGAGTCCTTCATTATACCCTTTCTTTAGTTTTCTAATATTCACTTAACCTAACAAAACAGGGACTCATCTTCACGCCTGTGGAGGGGTAAAATTCATGAACTAGACCAAACCCTCTTCCACACCTCTGGCTAGCCTCCCAGGACAGTGTTGCCTGGGTGCAGAGCCACAAAATATGCTCCTCTCAGCAGGTCCAGGAAAGGTTTGTTAAAGCTAGGAGAGAAGTTTGTGGGAGAAGAGGGCAAGTGACAGCTAAAGCACCCTAGGCTGTATAGGTCACTTGTTGTGAAGTAACCCATAGCCAGCGCAAGATGACTGCTGGAAACATGGAACAGCAACTATAAGGGGCTTCTACTGATTTTGGGAGCGTTCCAGCCTTCGCAGAAGCATGGCATCCAAATATGAACAAGAATAATACAATTAGCTTCTCACTTCTGTACCATCACTGGATACAGTATTATAAGCCCTGGAGATGCAGCTTAAAAGAGAGAATTAGACCATAGAAACAGAAAATACACTCCTACATCCACGCAATACCATCTATAGTCTTTCTTGCAGATTTAGTCCATGAAATCAAAGTTCCTAGTGAAAACTTTTATTTTAAAATCTCATTCACTGTCCACCAAGAACTGTAATTTTCCCTAAATCTATTTAATATAGGTAAATACATTTGTCCTGGTTTTGGCTCAAACAGAGAAAACTTGATTCATAGCAGCCAGTAAGAGGCTGTGTTTCAGATTTGCCGTGAGAAGAAAGCTGATAATTTGCTGAGGTTTATAGTTGCTGCCAGGACAGTCAAAGACTTCTTAGCTTCTCTGCTATGCCAGTGTCTGCAGGTGCAGGAGAAGCTGTGAGGGAGCACAGTCCCAATTACTAGCCTGGGATTTGATCTTAGGTTTAGGACTGAGACTCAAATTGACCAATGGCATATTCCATATCATGTCCAGGCTATAGATGAGGCTCTGTCCAGAAGTTTGTTCTCTCTCCGGGTTGCCTCTTGCTCTCAGGGTTATCTGTCTTTCTCTCGGTTGGCTTGCAGTCTCTCGGGCCCTTGAGCTCCTATCTCTTTTCTGGGATTGCAGTTTTGGGACTCTCCTTGCTCTGGGATTGTTATCTGGGAACAGGCTGAGCCTCGGTCATTGCGTGGTGAGCAGTTACACTGTGTACCACTCATTTGTGTATTTGTATATATTACTATTTTTTTTCAATTTAATTGTAGTTTAGTTATTAAATTGTTCTTATCGCAACCCACAAGTCTCTTGTCCCTTTACCCCTTTAATTCTCTCCCCCATCCCCAGGAGGGGGGAAAGTGAACAAGGTGCTGCATGACATTTTCTGCTGCTAGCTGGGTCAAACCACAAGAACAGCATTAATAAGACTATTGAAATTTGGAACATACTCTTACCTCTAAGAGGGCAGTGGTGATAGGATAGAGCAAGTAAAAACAAATCAGTTATGTATTTTACTTCATAGCTATCCTTCTCAACACAGCTGAAACACATAGGTATATATGATCCAGCCAGTACTAAGGGCAGGAACAGTAGTCTAATTCCCTAAATCCTTCCAATTTAAGTAAAGTTGATGGTTTTCATGAGCACTGCTGGACAAAAGAGAACTTCAACAATGATCACTCCACATACTTCACATAATCTTGTTAATTATTCTTTCATCACTGTTTATAAGTTTCCAGTTCAACATCTTTTGTGTGATGATTCTGGAGGGGTTGGTATACATGTCAAATCTTTAATTTTACTTTACACCTTCCAGGTGCAAAAGAAGCTCTGAGATTTGTTTGTCTGCAATAATAACTACTGGTGTGCTTTACATAATGAAAGATTTCAAAATAAAAATCAGGATTTTTGTCAGGCAAAAGCTTTTAAAAAAAAAAAAAATTATAAAGTAAAAAAGTTCTCCAAAACTCAGCTGGATGCTGTCACGGGGCAGGGTGGGGTGGGGTGTTAAAACACCCAAACCAGAACAAAACCTTTCCATTTTGATATTTTTCCATTGTTTTGAAACATGGACAGGGAAGGTGGTGAAGCTCCCCATCTCCTCCCCTCAGTGTTCATAGCAGCAAGCTGTATGTGTACGTGGAAGCTTCAGTCCTGCACGTGGACCCTGCTTATAGCATTACACTCATGCTGAGTTCAATGTTTAAACAAAACACTGATTTGTTTCTTTAGCAAAAACTATTCAACAGGATAAGAAAAAGCATGTTGATTTTCAGTGAAGATTTAAATAGCATCATATGTTCTCACTGTTTACTCTTCTGGAGAAGATTTTCACACTGGAATATAGGCAGCCCAGATTCTGATCTCAGCAGCATCTCTCACGATTTCAGATGGTATCTCTGAACTTTTTTGTGTTTAAACAACTAAGATACAAATCTAGGCCACTTTTGGGGTGTTTCCCACTGCTATAAGGCTAAAAGTGAAAGCCTGTTTCACTGATATCAACAGAAAGTCTTTTAACATAAGTAAGATATAGATTTTACTAAGTTTCTCTGAATTGTGCTTACTATCAGCAGGCTCAGCGGTTATAGTTATTAAACAGAGTATACGCAGATCCTCTGAGTAAGTTAAGTACAGAGGAGAAAGATACCTAAGTCACTCTGGCACTTCAAAAGATATCATCTGTTCACACCACACCATCCTGTTAGTACATAAATTTTGAAGTGATTACAGAAGTTGCTCAGCCAAAGCATTGGCATTGTTAAGTGAATCAGATGAGAACTCACAGGTCTACATTTTTCTTAAGTGAGTTCAAGCAAAATCTGTAAAACCTGACATCAAAGCCAGATGTGATCATAGGTTCATTTGAATGAAGAATGCACACTGCCCTGACAGTTTCCACTTTAAGATGTCAGAGGAGGTCCCTGGTCTCCATGTCTGCTGCTCTCCCACTGAGATTTTTGTAATTTCAGGCTGATTCTTCCTTCAGATTCAATACCTTTTGAGTAGTCTTCTCTTCCCATGGGGGTCTCTAAAAATAATACTGTTTAAAGCTACGTCATTTCAGTTCACCAAATGCCTCCAAACAGTGGAAGTAATCATTAAAAAAAAAAAACAAAACCTTCTTAATTGGTAGAATTGGGGCAGGAGAAGAAGAAGAAGGGTCTTGTTGAGATTTCTATCAGCCCCAGGAGGACATCTTCTTTTCAACCTTTATTTGTTTTGTCAATATGTCAGTGTCTAAAATGAGAAAGTCTATAGGTTCCAGACAGGGGAAAAAAAAAAACTGTTATGGAGTAATATTTCAACACAGCACCTTTAAGATTTTTTAAAAAGGTTATCAGGAAATCCTGAAAAAAAAAAAAATGTTTAGCTTCAAGAAAGGACCTTCATAAAAGTCAATGGCAACAGCTAAATACAAACTGTGCCATCCAAACTGTGCATACCTCTTTCAGGGATATAAAATGAATTCCTATGAACTGTTAACATGTAGTTATCACCTATTAACCAAACTTCTTAAATGACCCCACTGAATACTGGATTGGTTGTACCTACTCCTTACTCTTTTACCATAGTACAGTTGTGGCAACACTATATCCTTCATATCTTTTGGCCAATCTGCCCTCAAGTCAGGCCTGGGTTCCTACCTGTGTCAGTCTAAATGTGACAAATGCAGGAAGAAAAAAATGCAAGGAGTGTAAAGGAAATATGTCTCTGTGCACTCATAGAGCACTAACTACAGTTACATCATATGATATGTATCTTATTAGTAACAGACAATTTAATTTTGAAAAGCATTAAATAGTGGGTTTTCCCCTTTGTTATTGCCATGCACACAGTGAAAGAAATGTCCTCAATTTGATATATAATTTATCTGACTGTTACTCTCATGACAGACAATGCTCTGAAGTTCCAGTTTCACTGGGAGTCAAGAAAAAGGCAGAATTCTAAAGGAAATAAAATTACTTCACAATGAATGTTGTTTAACATCTTTGTTGGACACATGGACACTGGGATTGAGTGCACCCTCAGCAAGTTTGCTGATGACACCAAGCTGTGTGGTGTGGTGGACTCGCTGGAGGGAAGGGATGCCATCCAGAGGGACCTGGATAGGATTGAGAGGTGGGCCAGTGCAAACCTCATGAAATTTAACAAGTCCAAGTGCAAGGTCCTGCATGTGGGTCGAGGCAATCCCAAGCACAAATACAGGCTGGGCGGAGAATGGATAGAGAGCAGCTCTGAGGAGAAGGACTTGGAGGTTGTCCTGGGTTAAGTAGAGAGAGTTAATTTTTTTTTTTTCTTTATGAATAGCTAGCAAGAGGCTGTGTTTTGGATTTGTGCTCAGGAGAATGGCTGATAACCAATGTTTTGTTCGGCAGACAAGCAAAGTGACACAGTCCAGCTGCTAGCCTGGGATTTGCTCTTAGGTTAAGATTGAGAACCAGACTGACCAATTATTTATTCCATACCGTGTACGTCATACCCAGTATATAGGTGAGAACCCTTCCGGGAGATCGCTCTCTTTTGCTTCCCTTGGGCTTCAGATCATCTCGCTTCAGGTGTCTGCATTCGCTCTCCCAAGGCCTCTCCCCACCCACAAGCACTCTCGGGTTAGCTCTTGGCTTCGGACGCTCAAATCATTATCTCCGTTCCGTGAGTTTCGGGATCCTCCCTCTCCGGGGGGAACATTAGCTGTGGCCAGGTGGTCGTTTTCCCCCACTTTGGTCAGCTCTCGGTTCTGGGATGCTCAAATCATTATCTCCGTTCCATGTATGCCTCCGGGAGCAGTGCACCCCCCCTCTCCGTTTGGGGGAATTGTGAGTGTAGTTCTGGGGATCATTAGCTGGCAACAGGCTCAGCCTTTGGTCATCGGGTGGTAGGGCAGTATCATTGTGTATCACCCATTCTCTCCCTCCTCCAGGTTCACTGGACGGGAGTGGGCTGGGCCCTTGGTCACGGGGGCGGGGGGGGAGGGGATATCACTGTGTATCAAATTGTATATTTGTATATAGTATTATTTTCAATATTATTGTAGTTTAGTTGTTAAATTGTCCTTATCTCAACCCATGAGTTCTCTTTGTCATTTACCTCTGTAATTCTCTCCCCTATATTTGGGTGGGGGGGGGGACTGTGTGAGCGGATGTGTATGGTTTGGCCCCCAGTCAAGGGCTAACCTGTCACAGGGGTGTTGGTGATGAAAAGCTGAACATGAGCTGGCAGTGTGCGCTTGCAGCCCAGAAAGCCAACCGCATCCTGGGCTGCATCAAGAGAAGCATTAGCGGCAGGTCAAGGGAGGTGATTCTCCCCCTCTACTCTGCTCTTGTGGGACCCCACCTTGAGTACTGTGTTCAGATGTTGGGTCCCCAACATAAAAAAGACCTGGACCTGTTGGAGAGAGTCCAGAGGAGAGCCATTAAATTAATCAAAAGGTACCTCCCCTATGAGGACAGGCTGAGAGAGTTGGGTTTATTCAGCCTGGAGAAAAGAAGGCTCTGAAGAGACCTAATAGCAGCCTTCCAGTACCTTACGAAGAAATTTTTCACTGTGAGGGTGGTGAGGCACTGGAAAGGTTGCCCAGGGAAGCTGTGGATGCCCCATCCCTGGAGGTGTTCAAGGCCAGGCTGGATGAGGCTTTGAGCAACCTGGTCTAGTGGAGGGTGTCCCTGCCCATGGCAGAGGGGTTGGAACTTGATGATCTTTAAGGTCCCTTCCAATCCAAACCATTCTATGATTCTATGATTAGAATACTCAAAAACTTAGACATGTATGATGTCTTTTTTTTTTCACCTTGCAAGAGCTTAGGTGTGCACAGAGCTCTACAGGAGGTGCTATGAATTTCAGCTAGTGCAGGACTACTTCTGGATACCAGAAAGAACTGCTTCAGTTAGCTATTCTGCCTTCTCATATCATACACACTATAGATTTCACCCAGTAGTTTCTACATCACTATAAAACTTAAAATTGAACAGCATTTCTTTCAGAAAGACAGTCAAGCTTTAAAGATTTCAGTAACATGTGCTAAAGGGAAAAAAAAAACCCAAAGCCCAAACCACAAAATCAAAACAGAGCTGTTAAAGACCTCAGAACATGTAGCTCATTCCAGTACCCCCTAGGCAGCATTTACTTTTACCTGAGCAGATCTGAGCTTATGCTTGTCTAGCCAGATCTTAAATTCCCTGTGGGACGGTATTTCCACAATCTCCACTCCTTACTTTAGGAGGCACATAGATGTGCTCTGAACAACCAGGTGAACATGATCTGTATCAATGGCATCCAAACTCATTCCTTTAGCATGGATCTAAAAACAACATGTCCTTTAACTTAAAATGTTAAGGGCTTGGGAGCTAAGTCTTTTGGTTTTAATTATTCAGACATCTTTAAAATATTTAACTGGTGACATTTCTTCTGAAACGAGAGACTGAAGGTACTCTGGACAGAACTATGTATTTTTCCCCCATTTTGCACAGAACTCTTTGCCAAAGTTATTTTTTATAAGTTATTTATTGTTGCAAATTAAAATTAAGTACAATCTAAAAATTAGAAAGTGTCTGGACTTTGTCATAGGCAGTTCAAAGGCATCAGGATCTGAAATATCATCATTTCACACTGAATGCCTGAAATGATTCTATGATACCAAAATTATACTCTACAAATAAAACCTATTTCCAACCAAAGGTGTCGTATTGTGAATTATTCAAATTTATATTTCATGCTATTTTACACATATTTTAATCATACAATCATAGAATTGTTTGGGTTCAAAAGGACTTTAAAGATCATCAAGTTCCAATCCCAGAAAGTAGGTAACATTTAGTGGAGAGAAAGCTGAGCTAGAATTCAGAAGGCCTGGGTTTAAGTCCTTGTGCCATTGTTGGCCCACAGAAGGACCTCAGGTATGCCTCATTACCGTACCTCGTTTCCCTGTTGGTGATAGCAATGTTTCCAGAAGCTTTCCAGAAAGGAAAATAAAAAAGAAAAAACAGCAGTTGTTTTGCCATGAAAAAGGATTTTTTCTTTTCTGCCACGCAAACAGACTCTAAACACACCTCCCCCTTTTCCCAGATAATGGCTTTATCTATGAATTGGATCACTCAAACATTGAGATTCTTTTTTTTACTTCTTTGCAGCCTCAGACAAGCAGGAGTGTTACAACTTTCAAAGGGAATGTTTGTATTTTAAGCTCAGCTGTACACTACAGTCTTTTTAGGTCAGATCACTTAGAAAAGGGGGGGGGGTGTGGAGGGGGAAACAACAAACATTTTTTAACTGTCAGTTGGAACTGAAAGAAACAGATGAAAAGAGGCAGCTTAGCTATTGGTTTTGAAGTGATGGCATTTGTCTATGAGTGCATAGCCTACGAAAGGCGACAGGTTCTAAAATAATGGTACCGTAGCAGGCACTGAAATGTAAAACATATGTCACACTTTTCCCTGCTTGCAGTAAGGTTTAAAATATTTATAATGCTGCACCTTTCCCTGAAAGCTTTTTGCAGCTTTCCCGGGTTCACGGGTAGGTGAATCATCTCCCTAGAACTGCACTGCAATGCCTATGCAGATTCACTCCTCTGTATACAAAGAGGGGAGAAAATTTTAGGGTGCAAAGGCATGGCTACACAGCAGCCCCCAAATAGCGATTTTGCCAGTATGCAGTTATCTTGACACAATGTTTGCTTCCACAACAGGATTTTTTTAAAAACAACTGTTTCACTTACGAACACAAGCTGAGGAACTGATATTATTACTTCCTTATGCAAGAAGAATGCAGATTTGTCAGAAAAGTGTGATCTAGGGCCTTGACTTAGGTAAAAGGAACACAGAGTGTGTTTGTGTGTGTCCATGCATGCGTAGGAAGGGCAAGGACAAAAAGAGTTACACGATATGCTTTGGTTTGTTTCTTCTTTAATGTTCTATAGTGTGCATTTGATTAGTATTGAAGCAGAAATTATCTTTTGAGAGTAAAACTAAAAGGGCATAATCCACTTTTTCATCCAAGGAATTTGAAGGTCTTATGAAGCCTCAGCTCACAAGAGATTTGAACTGTGGACAAACGCATCTCCCTAACTGCAAGGTGCAGGAAACTAAAGGGTAGGCCTCTATTTACCACACATGCAAAAAAGGTGCAGATTTACAAATGAAAAAGTTGTTTAGCAGCTGGCGTAATAGAATTAAGGTATTGAAAAAATAGGAAGTTAGTGAAACAGAGGCAGGTAGGCTCTATGTGAAGACTTCAATACGAATACATGAAAAAGTTCCTTCTGAAACAAAATGAAGCAAACCTAGTTAAATGCCTGCATCCTGCTAAACACCACACTGAAACCAGTTAGTTTGGGATGCATCAAGCCTTAAACTTTTAGAAAAAGACTTCCAAAGGCATGATTCTGTCATCTCTCTTTTGTAGCAGAGACCTTGTTTGACCGGAATGTAGAAGGTCCTGATGCCGCAGTAAATTTATAACATGCACAACTCAGCACCATGCCTCCCAGTCACTGAACGTGTGGCCTCATTCCTCAGCTCCTCCCCATCACGTAAGACAAGAGCTGGCTGCATGGGACAGTCACACAGTCCAAAAATATCAGGTGACACCCTCCATCACCTGGAGAGGTGCATCTCCTCCATGGACAGCTTTCCCTGCTCTCTCTACCTACTTGACTTGCCTAAAAAGGCAAACTCACTGAAAGAGGAAGTGCTAAAAGATTGAGTATCTCTGGAATACCGCCTAAAAATCATAAAAGATTTTAAAATGTCTTTTTGACCAGTGCTTTTTAATAGTTAGGACATATTTGGGTCATTTTTCTTCATCTCTTGTTCTTTGCCCTGTACATGTGCTTTTAAGATCTAGATGCTCAAATATTTACCTTACATTAAACTGCTACCCATTCCATCTAAGTTTAAAAAGTCAGAAACACTACATAAGGCTCACAATAAAAACCACGAGTTCCCAATATACTGTTACTAGAGTTGAAGAGAAAGTTTATTGTTTTAGCAATGTTTTCATTTTTTCTTATACTGCAAGAATTACTAGAGAAGAATTTTCCTTCTTTAAATACTGTATACTTGCCAGCCAAGATAAAAATACTCTAGTCCATTCTTTAATGTTTCCAGCTATTTTTTTAATGTCTAGGCTCAATGGGAAGCTCTAAACACAACTTAGCAATGCTGCTTTGTATTAACATAACTCATCACACTCAGAGTGTTGCTGTGAATACCGTTCTAAGAATACAACATCAAATCAAGACAAGACGTCACAAAATCTAGCACACAAACTTATTCATAATCAGATAGGTAATATAATGCCTACCACACGTTGTCTGGAATAGATGATGAATGATTAGGCAGAAAGCACTGCCGAAATACTCCTCCTGCTCTGCCTATGCTGAGCTGGTAGCTGCCACTACGCAACAGAAGCAGGTGAAGCTGAAGATTTATCTGTTCTTGGCTGCCCACACAGCACTCAGAGTCAGCACATTCTCATGTCAAAGTAGCAAGCAACTTTCTGCCTGCGACTTTGGTATTGAAAAGCTAAGTTTAAAAAGTCCTGAATTAGATTACTACAATACCAACAAGTTCAGTGTAAGTTGAAGGGTCGGATCACAAATGGATATCAATAAGACTGAGCTGCAAACTGCATTTTCATTCTGGACACAACTTTGGTTATGTGTTTGAAATCAGAATGAGAAAACTTCTTGAAATCTTCATATGAAGAATAAAAAAAAAATGACAATATACCATTATATTTTGCATGGTTTTGATTAATTTTTGTCTGACTCATTAAATACACAACCCTAACTAGATTATCTAGTAATGTGTATATATATAAATATACATTTTCATATTAGATAATTCTAAATAATTTGTTCCCCCATCAGAAGACAGTAATAACAGTTTACAGCATGGGCTACATGTTCAAATTTCAACAAAACCACACTCAGAGTGGGAAAGTTTTGTATCGAAGTGTTCCTACTAACTGTGTTTTAACGTGTCAGTCAAATTTCAACTTCATCTTTTCGGTTTTAAAACACAATATTAATTGTAGATAAGGAACAAAGCCTTCTACACAGGAACCCGGGGATTAATTTTAATTAATTTTAATTTTAATTTGGATTACATTCTATCTATAGTTTGTGTAAGAAACCAAACTACAAGTTCAATCTGCGTGAAGTGCACACACTTCGTAAAGAGACACATATTACAGAGAGCTAAATGCATGCAAGTTCTGTATAGCCAAAAAAGACGCAACTTTTTGAACAATAGATATTTTGTTTTTTTTACTTTAGTGGGCCATCTCAGTAGAGTTCACCTATGCAGTTCTCACCCTACCTTGTTGTTTGCTTGGTCATTTGCATTACTCAAAAGTACAGACTAGTCCTTAAGACAAAGGCTTTCAGCTAACCCACTGAAACTAAATTTTAGTGTAAGATATAACGCCTTGACCTCCATCAGTGATCTGGAGGATCACACTGAGAACAAAGCATGAAGCCATTACCAATGGCTTTCAGACAGGAACGTACAATGTACTTATCGTATCTGTGTTAGTATCTGTCATTTACCTCTGAGACTAATGCATATAGTCCAACCCAGTCTTCATCCAGAGCTTCCTAAATGTTTCCCCTGCTGTTAGGACAATGTGTTGCTCACTTCTCCCAGATTGGACATAAGAAAAAGAATTTGAATAAAATTCATAAGTGTAGTGGTTTAAGCCTAACCAGCAATATGCACCACACAGCCACTCACTCCCTTGTCCCCCTCCCAGTGTGATGGGGAAGAGAAAATATAGCAAAAGACTCTAGGGTCAAGACAAGGACAGGGAGGTATCACTCACCAATTACTGCCATGGGCAAAACAGACTTGACATTGGGGAAAAAGAAGACAATTTAATTTATTACCAATGAAATCAGAGTAGGATAATGACAAATAGAACTAAATCTTAAAACATCTTCCCCCCACCCCTCCCTTCTTCCTGGGATCAGCTTCACTCCTGATTTCTCTACCTTCTCCCTGCCAGTGGTGCAGGGGGAGGGGGAGTGGGAGTTGTATTCATCACATGTTGTTTCTTCTGCTCCTTCCTCCTCATGGGAGGACTCCTCACACTCATTCCCTGCTCCAGGGTGAGGTCCCTCCCATGGGAGACAGTCCTCCACAAACTTCTCCAATGTGAGTCCTTCCCACGGGCTGCAGTTCTTCACTAGCTGCTCCACCATGGGTCCCTTTCACAGGGCACAGTCCTTCAGCAGCAGACTGCTCTGGCACAGGCTTCCCACAGAGTCTCAGCCTCCTTTTGGCACAGCCACCTGCTCGGTTGTGGGGTCCTCCAGGGGCTGCAGGTGGATCTCTGCTCCACCATTACCCACCATGGCTGCAGGGGCACAGCTGCCAACTCACCACGGGGTGCAGGGCAACCTCTGCTCTGGCACCTCCTCACCCTCCTTCTTCACTGACCGTGGTGTCTGCGTAGTCATTTCTCTCACATTCCTATCCTCTCTCAGCTGCAGGTTCCCCACAGATTTTCTCACGATAATTCTGATTTTTAATCATATCACATTTTTATGCTCCACCTTCCTTGGGCTCCAATATTAGAAAATTTACTGAAATATCATGAGGAAAGTATATTCAAAGATAATCTAGGACAGACTCAGTTGAGTATTTCTCACAGTCAGTATTTCACATGATTTTCAGCCCAGTGCAACTCAGTTAAGTTTGTATTATACTTAGCCAAGCATCTAAAATTTTACATATTAGAACCAAGCTCATAGAAATCTGCTATCTTATATGATGCTAATCATCCTCAGAGAACAATAAGCAACTCCACACTCAGATATAGGCTATCAGCAGCCTCTAGTTTTCTAATCAAAAACAAAAAAAATAAACACTTTTCTCTGTTTTCTTATCCCGATACGCTCCTCGCTTCTTTATGTTTTTCCACATGTTGCTTGTATAGACACTCACTTCCTTGTTTTAAGTTATACTTTCCCTCAGCTAAGAATCAAGTACCTGAAGATCTTTCTAAGTGTCTGGTTCTCTAATAATGTTTACTAAACCATTTCCTTCTTTCTACAGTGAATTATTCCTGGTGCATGGTAGCAATCTGTACAGCAGGCTAAGCAGACACATTTCTGTAGATAATTAGCTGAAGATATTCTGTAGATAATTCAGCAGAAGTGGGTCATACTGTACTTGTTCACAGATGGTTCCATAGGACGGATTTCAGCACATGCACTTCTCTAATTGCATAACATTTTGAAAGAAGAAATAAAGTGAAAAAAATAAATATTTTTAAAGGTTTAGGAAAGGTCACAGAATATATGCTTTTAGTGTAGGTAGATAACAGGTAGACAAAGCATTTAATGTATGCAGTGAATCCATTGCATTGTGTATCCGTAGATGAAAAAGCATGTTTTTAGAAAGAAGACACTCATCAAGCAGGAGACAGCATAACTGCTGCAGATATAGATTTACATTTTCTTATAGCTGTCAATGAAGTATGACCAAAATTGTCATTTATCTATACATATACATACTATAGCTACAAATACTGCTTATTTCACGATAGCTCCATGTTTAGGCATGCATCCACAGGGCACAGGCTTGTCTCTGCAACTTGAAAGGCAGCTAGTGCCTCCAGTGCCATGTCCTGCTGCAGCAGGACTGCATCAGCAGCTGACCCATTTGAAGTCCAACAAAAAAAGACTTATTACAGATTCATTATAAACTCAAAAGAAGGGCTATTCAGTTTCCTAGGATAGCTCCACATGTGGATAAAACATGCTGCAGAGCCCAGTGACAAACAGGAGAAAGAAACTAGGAGACAAGATACAAATAACCAAGCTACTAAATCCTTCAAGAAGCATTGCCAGTCTTCAGAACCACCAATGGACAGTCAAGGACTGCAACACTTTGGAGTCCAAACTCCTTAGTAACTTATTACATTTCTCCACAATCATGGTTATATCAGTAGTATTTAAGAGATCTTTCTGTGCTGTTTGTTGTGGAAACAGAGTGAACCTATTACTTTTCTCTTAGCAACAAGCAGCTGACATAAAATTATCACACACTGAACAAGATTTACTTCCAGATCATGAGAGATATGCATAAACTTTAACCTAACTGTGCCTTCAGCGTATTATAGCTGTCACTGACACTGTTCATTCTGCAGTTTTCCTGTTCCACAGCTCAGACTGTTTTGAAGACTGTTTGCAGAGCAGATGCTACCGTTAGCAACTAATGATATTATTGTACTTTTTTATTAACAATGCAAACCAAAACATGCAACTGACCAAATTCGCTATCAGAAAGAGAATATGATAAATATAAATGTTAGTGTTCACATATTAAATCACTTTTTGCACCCTAACAGTAGTTTGTTACGAAGAAAGGAAGGTTGGGACAATTTTCTTGCTTTATGTTCATGTACACACCCTAAAACAATAGAATTCTCTCGCTTGACGGTAGCTCTCGATATTTTGATGTAATTATCAAAAACATAATCAACAAAAAGGTGTAGATATACAAAATGTGAAATAGAACTTGCTTATACTGTACTATCACTAACAGAATACCACACAAGCAGTGAACATGTTCATAGATACTAGATTTTTGTCCAATATGAATGAAAAAGGTGGTTGAACTATTCAAGTGATCAACAAATAATGTAGTTATCTGTCCTAACAGCCATGAAGTCCTTGATCATTGTGTTTAGTTTACTATACCTTTCCTGGTTAAAGGGTATCACTACATGGCAGCTACCTTTGCATCCTGTGCAGAATTTTAGCCTCGATAATCTCTTCTCAGATTAACTTTCTGTTGTAGAGCAATACGTTGTTCTTGTGTACATGCAGCATCCCCCAGTCAGAAATTATGAAGTTACAACTTCATTGTTTAACATTTGACGGTTCTTATACTGAAACCGTAATTTCACCCTTTTTGACATACCTTTTAAAAGACAAAAGATTAAAGCACATGGGGAGGGAGGGGAGAAGAAGTATGCCTTCCAGATCAGCAATTTCAATTCCAGGACAATAAGACTGAGCCTTAGAGCTGCACACATACAGAGTGAAGCATTTAAAAATCTATATAAACTAGTGATTTAACAAACCACTAACTAAAAGGAGGCATCTGATTATATAAAATTGCCAAGCAGATGCCAAGAATGCTATTATGGTTTCCAATCATTTACTGTCTACACTTCACTCCAAAAGCCATTCCTTATTTTTTATGTTTTCCTCAAAGCTCCAAGGTCTAGCCAGCCAAGAGCCTGGGAAAAGTCTGGAGAGGGTGAAGAAGGAGGAGGAGGGAAAAAAACCAAATCAAACCAAAAAAACTCAGTACACCCATTTCATCATCTCTTTCCAGTGTTCTCCATCTTTACATTTCAAGAAACAAGATATTTCAGCAATTTAAAGTACCAGCACGTAAATCAGGAAAGATGGGTTCAAGACGGCAGGAATCAATTAAACTTAATTTGTCAATTAAGTTTAAAAAGAGAAGACAGGGAATTAACCAAAAAGTAACAGGCACAATCCTTTTAAGAGTTTGGCTACTGAAGTTATTAATAATGCTTAAAATTCGCCAATCACTCATTTATACAAATGTTAGCAGAAAATGGATAATAATCTAAGATTTAAGTCAGCTTTCAGTGAAACATCAATCCACAATCACCTATAATTGTTTCAAATATTACACTCTAAATTGTTTTAGACGTGGCTAAGATGCAATAAGAATGACAGTTGGCAAAACAAATTATCAGTGTATGCATTAGGCCTGGAAGTTGTTATTTGCAGAATAAAATATACATGAAAGCAGGAAGAGTTCAATCATACACCATTGCATAATTCACAGCTTGTTTCTGCATTTTGTGTCATGGCACATATGTTGCATAGGACCTTGCATAACAATATACATAGTAGAACATTATAAAGTTGCTGTTCTGAATTATATGTTGGCTTACTACTTATATGTACTTGATAAATATAAACACACATCACAAGCCACAATCGGCACAAAGAAATGAATCATGCACAATCACCTCATCTGTTCCATGCTAATGTCCAGGCAATCCACTGAAACTCAAAAGAGACACAACCCCAAATAGTGAGATTCAGTCATGTTCCACATGGAAGCTGGGAGCATGGTTTTTTTACCTGCTGTCCTTCTCTGTTGAACTATTGAGCCTACTGTCCCTCACCTGCTATTCTTCTTTTTGTGCCTTGCAGTAACCTCCTGCTTCCATTTCTATTTCAGGAACTCCTCAGCAGGGCAATAGTGGCATAATTTGCTCATGGTAGATTTATTCAAAATTAGGACTTTCCTTCACTGATTTTGTGAAACTATATTTCAAACAACTTGATATGTGAGGGCGAACACAGTATGCTACACCTCATGAAGGAGGAAATATCTGCAGTCACGTTCTCATTCTGATACGAAAAATAAGTCCTTCATGGACTGCTCTTTCCTAAGTAGTCATTTGAGCTTAATCTTCTAAAGGCATTGACCAAAATTCTGCCTGAATTGGGATATTCTACTCACTGTGCCTAAAACAATATAACAGGATTTTGCATAATTTCTTTTAGAAAACATCTAGCTGGTTCATTCTAACAATGTCCCTGGACAGTCATCCAGGATTTAGTGAATGTATTTAATCTCACATCAAACACATTAGGAATCAAAGCATGTACTATTTGCAGTTTAATCCTGACTCATCTCACTTCGAGTTCTATCTATTGCAGCCCTTCACACTTCATCTTGGCAGCTAAATAACAGGAAACATATACAACTAGATGTAAAGTAGCAACTGGTATTTTTAAATACCATTCCTCGTCATCCCAAAGTCAGGGGCAGAGGAGTGTCCTTTCAGTTCTATTCCTTTGTGCAAGATGAATGGAACATACCACTAAGTTAAAGAGAATAAACAGAGAATGTGATAAAATTATTTCAGACCTATGATGCACAGAATCAACTCACCATTGCTTAAAAGTCATCAAATCAAGCAGTGGAAGCAAACTTTAGATAAAAGCATTTCATGGTCCTACAGGCAGTAACATCTGATAGACAAGAAAGAGCTTCAATACAAGCTGGCCAGGATTATTCAGATCTCAGAGGCATGGGTCAGAAATTTCCTCTACATTATGAGTCGCTTTAAAGCAGTGCAAGAATTATGCCAAGGGAAGGGAAAGGAGGGAGAAATCTTAACTCAGCTTGTGTTCACAGACAAATAGGAGGGAGCTGCAGTGATTTCAAAGGGGCTCTGTAAAAGTATGCAGAAGTATTCTACTTTTTCATGGATAGTCTTCACTCCCTTGTGTCCATCCTACACAGAGTACACTGGTTATACAAAACAGCAATGCTTAGGGCACACAAGCTGCCTACCACTGCTGCTCATTCAGCGTGCACAACTCCATACATTCTTTCTTATTGGCTGTTCTTTCAATTTTGCTCCTGTGGTGTGTTGCTGAGAGACATTGATCTTTGTATCTTGACTACCTGGAATGAATTCCATTGCAAATAACCTATTCTCCTGTTGCTTAATGCAAAGCCAGCAAAAATGCCAGCACTTGATTTCCCACTGTTCTCAGCTGCTGTTCTGGGGAGCAATAAGAGTAAGCCAGCTCCCCAAAGGGAAAGCACACCACTTGCCAGATTTTTCTGAGGCTTTATGGAACCACTGAAGTAGAGGGAGATGGGGAAGGAGTGGGAGTATGGGAAAAAGAAGAATAATGGAGTAATATGTATTTTACAGCCTTCTATCTTTTAAGAGCAGTAGAAAGTATCATGTCTTAAACTGACCCTCTATATAAAAGGCCATTAGATATCATCCAGTTGTCTCTGCTGCTTGCTCAGTTGTGTTTTGTTAAAGCTTATCTTCCAATTTTGATACAAGAATCCATCAGCTCTCATGGTATTCTTTTCAAAGGCAAGACACATTATCTGAATGATGGATAAGGTGAGGATGGATCTCTGCAGTCAATGTATATAAACCAGCTCTAACACAGACCTGGCAGCACAGAACTCAGTATACATCAGCCACTAGTTCTGTAGCAGCTTGAACAGGTTTCATAATTCATAATGAACTACAAGTTGCCTCTTCATTCCATTAACTGACACTTACAGCATAGATATATCCAGGCCCCTATCCAGAGGCATAGAGGCAGAACTGCTAATTGATGAACTATAGGAAACAAACACAAAAAAAAAAAAGTCACCCGCCACCCACCATGTCCACTGAAACGCTATGCAGTAACAGCAATCCACTTAGGGAATTCCTTTTGGTAATTCCTCTCCCTGATGTTCACATTAGCTACTTCAGGAATGGTCTGGTGCACTCAACACAAATTTGCTACACAAAGATGCCAAATGCATTTTTTTAAAATTAACTAATTGATGCCTGTAATTAAATTTCAAGGCCTCAATTTAAATACACAAAAATACATGCAAAACTATTATAGTTAGATGACTAGGAAAAAAACCCCAAACCTTTAAATTGATTAAAATGTTGGCAAAACCTTGCCTTCCCACATACGGATGACTCACATGATTCATTTACACCTATTTCCCCATATACATGTACAGTTATAGAACAAATCAATTCATCTTGCTTCTCTAAGATTGCAACAAGATGCTTTTACCTCAGAGTAGTGGGTTTGCCACAGCATTTACAGAGCATGCTGCTTCCATCTCCAATTTTCTCAGTGGAACTACATACTGCCAGGTGCACAGCTGACATACCACTCAGCATCTTCACACAGTGTTAAAGATGCTAGAGGTCTTGCTCTGCAGTTTTCTCCATCTTTCTTGGCGGGTGGTGTAGGTATTTAAATGGGAATCAGGACAATGGTAGAGCACAGCAAGTTAAAATTCAGCTCAATTTTAGCACATCCTTAGGAGTACTATTGACTTAAGAGCTGTTGGTAAAATTTATTCTGAAAAATATTAATAGCTTCACTACTTAATGCAGCATCTCTTAATTACTTTGTTATTTCATGGTACAAATATGTAACTGTTTGTTCAAGCAAGGTCTCTGAAAGGCAAAAGCTGCTAAGGGTTGTTCATTAATGGTTAAACACCCCCAAAACCCTGTGCATGTACTGCAGTCTTACTCAGAGACCCCAACCGACAGTGTTGCACTGAATTTACTTCAACATAATGTCTGATCAGAAAATTACTTTGTAACAACGGAACTGCATTTAGATTTCAAAGGAAAAAAAACAATTTTTTTTTTTGCTGTTAAAAAAAACAAAACAAAACAAAAACAGGAAGTCCAGGAGACAGATTTGATTATAGTCAGGAAGGACAAATGCAGGATCTTTGGTTATTATGAAAACAACTCTACAGGCCTGCGACGACTCTGAATTAACAGTAACAGTTTAAACCCCTGGCAACCCAAAGACACTGGTACATTAAAATGCATTGACAGTAATCGGATTTTAGCTAAGTAAACAAGGTAGAAAGGTTTCTTGTTTCAAGAAAATATTTTTCTGTGTACAAAGAATGAATTTAATCTCAATTAAATTAAATTTGTCATTGGATATTTTCTTAAATAGTTTACACCAATAATGAAGAATGCAAGCACAGCCTTTGTATAAGCACTGTCCTTATGGAATATAGAGTTCAAGTAGAAGAGGGAATGGAAAAAGAGGAAAGACATTTCAATTTCTTTCAAAAGCATAGGAAATTATTGAGAAAAACCTTGATGCTGGTGTACAGCAATTAAAAGACACAGCGATTAGGAATTATTTCTCTACTATGGAGCTGTGGAGGAGTTGGGCAGAGCTACACTGAAATAATAAAAAAGACCTTAGATTAAATAAAGAATTCTGCCTAGATTCACCCATCAAGTAGCAGAACTATAAAAAACCATGCAAAGCCTCTTTCACTTTCTGAACAGCTTCATGGTCTAAGATTGCTATTGCAACAGTGAGTTTAGGTTCACAGGTCCTAGAATGAATTTGTTGCAAACAGTATGACGTGACTGTCTTCAAGGTCATCACACACTACTCCATTTCTTGGCCAGACTCAAAGTCAATCAAAATTCAGCAGGAATCTGACACTGCTCTCTCACCAAGTTTTCCACTCTTCTAGTCATATGTGGCTTGTATTCTGAATTTTGTATGCCCCAACAACAACTGTAAATTTAAAAGTTGGCAAGAGGAATTTCAAATATTCTGTTCCTTGGAAAGACAAGCTTATAAGAATAATCGAAAGGCGTTTTCAAATGGGAAACATCTGACCATCCTTCCTCTCCCTGTACACTCTTTCCCTCTGCAACCTACAGCACATGGAAAAATGACAGGAAAACTTGATCTCCACTTGCATTTCTTTTTTAACATCAATAAAAGTAGAATTGGTGCAACATGCTCTAGAAAAAAAAGAAATCAATGCAAATATGTGTAAATGTATAAAAAGTATACTTCTGGCTAACTTCTACAATTTTTCTTCTTTCCTTTATCTCTAACCTTTTCTGGTTTTCAACATCTCCACATACTTTGATTCATTTGTTCCACCAGGTCTGCTCATTTGAACCACAGTAGAAGCTTGGATAACTAAAAAAGCAAAGTTCACTATTCTTTACACCCCCTGGGGGCAGCTTAGGGCAGAACGTGCATGGAAGCCCTGATGGCATGTCAGTTAATATGCTAAGCCCTCAGACCCGGGCTGCCAGTCAGTTTTACAAATGAGGAAACAGTGCCTGCAAGACAACAAAGACAGCTTTAAAATTATACCCACATGCACGCACACACGAAATGCTATTCAGACATCCACAGCAGAGTTGAAAAGGCAGAGCTAAGAAGGTAAGCAGACACCCTGCATCAGCTGGAGCTGCTGTTAGTTTTTGCAGTGCACAGCACAATGTAAAGGATCACAACAGCAGCAGACTGCAGGCTGGATGGCATCAAATGTGCATCTGCAACTGCACCTCCCCTTTGCTGTTCCTGATGGCAAGGAATTGAGGATTACATTTCATGATACTAGCTCTGCTTACTTAAGAGCAGCCTGCAAAAGCTTTACCATCATTTTTCTAAGGAAAAAATGCTGCTAAATCTCAAGGACAGGAAGAGCTACAGAACAGTAATTGTTTCAATCACCTATGTTTTACACATGTGTAAAGAACATGGGTACAATCATCCACAAGTATCAAAAGCAATACCAATTGTTACTGAACCTGATCAGCAACTGCTCAGAAAGCACAGACGAAGCAACCTTGGGCAAACTGCCTTATATGTCTTGCACGTCCTTGGGCTACAGCTGGAGCCAACCAAAGCTCACACATAGGAATTAGTGGGAGTTTCTGTTTGATACAGCCAGATGGCAGAAGATGGAAGGCAAAGATAATTTGGCTAGAAATGAAACCTCCCAACACTCATTTTGGAAGAATCATTCAGTGTTTTCCGTCTGCCCTGACAAACTGAACAACAAGCCCTGGAGTGGAGTGTGATGCACTCTCACTGCCACTGGTTTCACCAGGAGCATGCCTACACTCATGCAGCTGAAAATTCAGGATTTAAGGACCTACAACCAACCCACAGAAGACAAGAGAAAACACTACCGCTACTTCAAAGGATCATCGTACCAGAGTCAAGATGCAAGCAACAAGAAACACTGTTTTCTGCAGCAGATCGAAGGATTAATTTTCTCAGAATCCATGTAATATGCAGTATGCTGCCAACCTCCAAGCATTCAAAGCAAACTTTAAATAACTACACAAAAGTTTGGTAACACAGCACACACAGTGATTTGGATGAGGCTGTACACTAAGAAGTCAGTTTTAAATAGTTTTAAATGGATTAAAAGAGTCCAAGTGTTACAAAAATGAAATCTCAATTTTGACCTGTTACATACATGTAACTAAGACCTCCTTGAGATATGTAATATGGTGCAACACATAAAAGATCTAGATCGATCAAGATGCTTTTCTCAAATATTTTAAGTTTTGCCTGAAAGGCAACATTCCTGATATGGAAACTAACACCAAAAGAACACAGGTCTGTACATCCAGACATGCTGCTTTTAGCATTGCCTTAGCACACAAGAAGAATCTACAAGACTCTGGAGAAGTTGTCATCCACAACCAGGGCTCATCCAAAGTGGTCAGTGGCCACAGCCAGTTTTCCGCATACAAAGTGCAACCCTTGGAAAGCAATAAAGCTGAGCGACTCACAACACCAAGCAGAACCTATCCAGAGTCCATCCAAATCTGCCCTGGGTAAGCCATGAGCTTTGGGGATTATTGGAACACAGGATGGATGTTAGATATGGGCCTGAGCCACAAAGCAGCCTTACTCCCTGCTAGTTCCCTACGCAGTTGTGCCAGAACAAGGAAAAATCTAATTTATTTACGTATAAACCATACTGTAAAAACCAAAACCCTGTAAATTATACTGTTCACCAGATCCTTCCTTTTAAGGCATTAATGAGTAATTAAATTGTGTCCATATTACTGTGTAGCCTTGGATTTGCTTTCTTATCTTGTTTCTGTGAGATTGGTTTTGTCTTTAGCCTAGCACTCATGGAAATACATTTATTTCAGTATTCTCTTAAGCAGCTCTAAAATTGCACAATTATTTACAGACATGTATGAAAATGGTAAGTAAAGGCAGATGGTTATGCCCATTTCAATGAACATATGCTGATGCAGACAAGCTGAGACCAACTCTGTATATGTATACATACATGTCAAGTATCCAATTTTTCTTAATCTACATTTTAATTCCCATATTATTTCTACTTGTTTATGACTGTCTTGCTGGAAGTGCAATATTGGCCAACATAATATTAAAGTTACAGTGATGAAGTGTTTTAGTATCTGAAATGAAAAACAGCATTATTGTAAACCCATTTTGTAATTTAAACTTAACAATAAAAGTTACAAGACCACACACTCCTTTGCTCTGCCTTTTGGGAAATCACAGAGATTAGAGACTGGAAGGGACCTCAAAAGATCATCTAGTCCAATCCCCCTGCCGGAGCAGGAACACCTAGATCAGATCACACAGGAACGCATCCAGCCGGGCTTTGAATGTCTCCAGAGAAGGAGACTCCACCACCTCTCTGGGCAGCCTGTTCCAGTGCTCTGTCACCCTCACTGTAAAGAAGTTTTTTCTCATGTTCAAGTGGAA
>VZTO01003515.1:266-10343 GCA_013400615.1 Syrrhaptes paradoxus | reverse complement strand
CCCTGATATGCCTAGAGAGAGCATCAAGAATAAGTTGTTCCATCACTTTTCCAGGGATGGAGGTGAGGCTGACCGGTCTATAGTTACCCAGGTCCTCCTTCTTGCCCTTTTTGAAGACTGGTGTGACATTCGCTTTCCTCCAGTCCTCAGGCACCTCCCCTGATTCCCATGACTTGCCAAAGATGATGGAGAGTGGTCTAGCAATGACTTCTGCCATCTCCCTCAGCACCCTCACCTCCATTGAACCTCTCTTTCCCCTTGCCCAGTCTCCTTCCTTTATGATCGCTACTAATTTCCAATCTTTTACTCCACTTCTCTATTAAGAATTAATAATTTGTTTTCCCTCTATTTCTGGATGTTAACTTTGTTATTTTTTGTTTGTTCTTTGCCAGTATCTATTAGTTTCCTTCACCATCTATGTAAGTCCCTGACATACTTACTTTTACCTTCCTTTAAACTCTCCGCATGCACTTGCCTCTTGCTCCTCACTCCCCCATTCCTCCTCTCCAGCTCTCCTCTACAAACCTGTCTCTTTCTGCTTTTTTCACTAGCTACCATACAAACAAGTGATCTGCAAACAAAATGTTCCACGCTATTTTCCTGGAAGTATTATATCATCTATTCTCAATATTGAGGGCTGCTGCCAAAAATGAAATAGTTTCACCAGACTGGACAAAACACACTTAGCTGATAAATTCAAGTTTAGATCAGGTCCGCTGTTTGATGACAAGTATTTATTTGATATTCAATAAACTCTCCTTGGGAGACATGTGATAGATATTATGCTTCTTTCTCCCTTCAATAGTGACAGGATGTAAAACATATCAGTGCAAACAAAATGAAGAATGTTATCTTAATTTCAGGTCACTGAATTGTCTATTCACTGATCGCAGTCTACCTGTGGTAATAAATAGTATAATCTCTTTAGAATTCTTGATTCCACTAACTAATGTTACACTAAAATGTGTAAAAGTATTATTAACCATGTTTCTCAAAAAGGCATTTAGTAAATATAGAAAGGGGTTTTTTGTACTTTGACATATGCTAAGTAGACTGTTAACTACACACAGGCAGCTTTCCAGAACTGCCCAGCAAGCACTTACTAGTCTTCTACACTATCTTGAAGCTGTGTTAATTAATGGGAGAGATCCATTTATAAAAATGGAAGCAGCAACAGCCACCACACATAAGGGTGAATAAAGCAAAGCAGCAATGTGACCTTCCCATCACAGCACTGCATTCGTGACTCATCATGACAAGATCACTGCGCACGCGCCAACCAACTTAACAAACTTGGCGTCACTCTGGGAATGCTCCATGAGCTCAACAGCACGGTTGTGATCACTGCCCTCCTCCCCACCACTTCCAGCTACCCTAGGGAATTATCTCAACATTGTGCCACAATCCTACTTTGGAAACTTTGTTCCAGCTCTCCTGTGGATTCCTGAAACACAAAGCTGGATTCTCAATTGCAGATCTTGATTTTACAAGTTGAGCAGAACTGCCACCCAAGTAATTTACAGATATTTTCTTCCCCTCACCCCCTATATGTTTGTTTATCCATATAGACACCCACCCACTCTTGCTCCAGAAGTTAGTCTGCCACCTCCTACTAAAGGCAGAGTGCACCAGGGACAAAACTGGGAAGCAAGAACTGAAGACTGGGCACTGTTCTTTGATGCTCTAGACCAACTGGGGCATCATCTTGCCTTTCCTATTCATACTATGTTCAACATTTACAAGTGTTGGAACAAAAATCTTACAGCCATCTCCCAGGCTCTTGCTGTATATCATCACTTCTTTTTCCTGTTCA
Organism: Syrrhaptes paradoxus; assembly: GCA_013400615.1. Taxonomy (NCBI): domain Eukaryota; kingdom Metazoa; phylum Chordata; class Aves; order Pterocliformes; family Pteroclidae; genus Syrrhaptes; species Syrrhaptes paradoxus. The sequence continues at coordinate 8,530 of VZTO01003515.1, read as the reverse complement.
AGTTCACTGACCCAAGTTTTTTGAAAATTGTAAAGGCCTTCAGAAATAACCTCCAGTACAAAGAGGCAAGAGATACTTGAACCAGAAAAATTTAGATTTGTTGACCAGATCATCCAGAGGTCACCATCCTGTCCCATTCTAGCCTAGTAAGCTATTAAAAAGAAAACAGCTGTATTCAACTTGGTTTCAGCCTAACTAGTTCCTTTATCTAAGCTTTTTATTTTGTTTTCCTTTTGTACTTATTTCAGGTTGGACTACATGCATCTCATCTGTGCATAGGTAAACTAAACAGCTGTGATGGGTTTGCCCTTGGCTGGGGGCCAAACCACACACCCACTCACACAATTCCCTCCCCCTCATCCCTCCACCCAAGAAGAGGGGCGAGAATTAAAGAGGTAAAGGGAAAAAAGGACTCATGGTTTGAGATAAGAAAAATTTAATGACTCAACTAAAATAATGTTGAAAATAATACTATATACAAATATACACAGTGATACTTCACCCCACCTGATGACCAAGGCTCAGCCTGTTCCTGGCTAACAATCCTAGAGCCAGGAGAGTCCCGAAACCACACTCACGGAATGGAGGTAACAGTCCGAGCATCCAGACTGAGAGCTGACCGGGGTGCGGAGGGGGAAGGCCTTGGGAGAGCAACCACCTGGAGTGAGATGACTCGGAGTAAAGGAAATCAGGAACCAAAAGGGACGATCTTCCAGAGCATCCTCACCTGTATACTGATGTGTATGTTATGGAATAGATTATTGGCCACTCTGGGTCTCAATCCCAAGCCTAAAATCAAATCCTGGGCTAGTTACCGGGGCTGTGCTCCCTCCCAGCTTCTCCAGTCTGCAGACAGCCAGAGAAGCTGAAAGACCGTGGCAGCCACATAAACATCACTTTTTATCAACTTTCTTCTGAGCACAAATCCAAAACACAGCCTCTTGCTATCTATTATGAAGAAAGTTAACTCTGTCTCAGCTTAACCCAGGACAACAGCTTAACCACAAGCTCTGTTGCAGGCATGCAGAGATTCCCATGAGTACCTAGACATCTTAGGACCAGGAGATCTTCTCAGGGCAGACAGGGCCACTGAGTTGATAGTGAGGTATCTGAATACTCTTCTACAGCATCTCCAGCACTATTCCCATACTCCCATATTCCAACAAAGCACAATCTCCCATCAGGATGACCAGAGCATGAAAGACCTCAGACAAACGTCTCAACCCTTCAACTCATATTATATACCTGATTTGCCTCTTTCCCATTTTAGGAAATAGAGGGACAATCCTTAACATTCAAGCCAGGCTTTTCAGAGAATACAGGAGGAATACCACAATATCTGTTGAAGAGAATTCTGAACTAGTCATGTAACTTAGTAATTAATTACTACAGCAATCTAATCAAAAGTAACTATTAAGCTTACTAAATTACATAAGAGGATAAACAACAGTATTTTATGTGTATTAGCATCTGCTGAGTCAAAGTGAATTTCTGACAGAATATATATTTTTACAGTAAAATTTTAAGCTATGTAGTCCCTTTGGGGTTACCTGAAGAAGTGTTCTTGGGCTAGAAGAGACAGATCCCTTCCACCTACCTGTAACCCAAGTTACACAGGGAACTGTACTAACTTCTGGTACGATGTGTGGATTTATCCTAAATTGTGATCCAGAGACAGTTTTCATGAATTTCAGGAAACAAAACTCCTGATGAGTACCAAAGAATTCCTCTCCCTGGAGTCTATCTGAAGGAAAATAGGTGAACGTGAGTGTTGATTCATTTAGACAGGACAGCTGGCCTCATTACTTTAAACAAATTCGGAAGCAAGAAGGGGGAGAGACAGAAGGGTCTCTCTCTTGAGCCTCCTACTGTCTACTAGCCAGCTCATGTAGCTTTGGGATGCCAGAACTTGTACTTCACTGGGACAAAGTTTGCTGTAAAGATTTTTAATATTGTTAATTTTATCAGCAGATATATACGTACTGACGATCTGGGCTCCATTAAATTTGTTTTGAAATACAGACTAGAAATAAAACTAGAATTCCCGGTGAATACTTCTCTCAAGCTGCACTGACCTCAAGGCCTTTCACAGTCCCTTCTTAAAAAAAGAAAATAAATTAAATTACTCTCCCAGATGGTGAGCCCAGCGACTCAGATGCTAATCCCCCAAGCTCACATCAGCCCATTCACAACACATCAAAGCACAGATCTTTTTTCACTCCCTATAAAACATTCAAGCAAGTAGAAGAGCTAATGCATGCTTTTTTTTTTGTCAATCAAAATATAAAACATTAAAAGAGACATTTGAACACTGGCAAAAAACAGTCTGCTTCTCACAGCTAACAACTGCGGAGACAAAAAAACAAATTCTGAAATTACTGCAAACTCCTACTGTTGCTAAAATACTACTGCAATATATACTACAAGTAGCGGGAATCAAGTGTAATTTCTGTACACACACTGCTATAAAATTCCAAAGTACAAATATTTCACAAGCTGTTTTTCCAGTAACTTTTCTGAAGTGTCTGATGCACAGCAACGAAAGGTTAACCAGGCCTGCAAGGAGGCTCAGGGCACAAAGTACATTCTGCAGTTGACACAAGGACTAATAGTCAAACCATCAACAAGGTTGTTACAGCTAACTGTTTTTTATTTAGAAGTGTGTTTTTGCTTCCTTTCCTGTCAGTGCCCTTTAGCAATTTGGAAGCCAGGCTGTTCTTTTTATTGCTATGTGCTACAAAGAACACTTCCAGTTAAGGTGAACGCATAAAGCATGGCTCTTTACTGAATATTTATTGTTATTGAGAAAGGAGATTTGGTCACACTACAGAGCTCTAAATAGCTTTGCTAGAAAAAGAGATGTGAAGAGTTTTATACGTAAGCAAACGCTGCTCGTCAGAACTTATGTAACTGCAAATAGCAACAGATTGGAGAGACTCCAGTTCCCAACAGCTTGAATCCAACGCTTTTCACTGCTCTTCTACTATGAAGCAGGGCTCAGTCACAGAATTAAACACCAGTTTACAGCATATCTTACTTAGCGACAGCAATTTGTCTTAATTTCCTAAGAAAGGTATTAAGCACTAAAATCAGAATCATATTGAGAGGGAGGCATGCACCATACATTTTCTAAATGCAACTAAGAAATAGCACTAACAACAGTTAAAACCTATTTGTTGGATTTTTTCTTATCTGCACAGAAGAATTATGGCTATTGGACCTTACTAATACAGGAACAAAACAATGTAATTTAAGTAACTACAATCATCAGGGTGGTGGCTTTTTAAAATTACTAAATTCCATCTCAAGATTTCCTGGAGATGGAAAGAAACAGAAGCTGCTTGGTTTGTAGAAACATGGGTTTGAAGGCTCTCAGCATCCTCACAAGTATTCACAAAAAGCAAGTAGAAAATATCTGTCACTTAAACTCATCGAGAAGACTTAAGTATATTAGATAAGGTAAAGGAAAGGAGAAAAGAGGAGGTATCAGAATGGTAAACACTACTACAACCACTATTGACTCACAACAGACCTTGTTTTGCTCTGCCTGCGTGCACAGCTTTTGGTTTACCTATTAAACTATCCTTATCTCAACCAATGATTTTTCTCACTTTTACTCTTCTGATTCTCTCCCCCATACTACCAAGAATGAGCAAGCAGCTGTGTGGTACTCACTACCTGCTGGGATTAAACCATGACATACTCTTCTAATGAAAACACTGCCTTAAAGAAAAGCCCTTGTACTAAGCTTAGCATATTATTATATCTGCAGAGATGTATAACATTATGTGGAAATTATTTAACTATTTTTTGCTTACATTTGAAATAAATATGCTTGTTATATTTTTGGCCATTTGAAGTCAAGCGCGTCTAAGTCAAGAAGTTTGCCTTGACCTGTTTGTTGTTAATGTCGATTTTCATGGCCATTTGCAAGCTCAAAGTGGCTAGTTAAGTCTGCAAAACAAGGCTGGTACTACTAGTTGCACTAGTTTGTGAAACAGGTCTCGTTGCTGTTATGGCATCCATAATACAACACATTTCTGAACTAGAATAGCATGTCTGGTGTAACTGATGCAGTTAATTAAGCCATTAATTTCCCCAAGCATTTGACAAAAAAAGACCTGCATTTACTGAGACACCCCAAAGCCACAGTCTTGCAATGTTTTTTAAGCAAATGCTGCATTATTGATGCACAAAGAGTACCATCTACCTAAGCCAAAATTATACTTAAGGACCAGATGGACAGCACAGTGAAGTTAATCGTTTGCCATGATTGCAATGAGCCTTTTATAAAGCAAATTGCTATGTCTTTACTGCACTGTACTAATGTGGACAACTCGTGAGTGTTTCCCTAACATTTTCGCTCCTCTCTGCTACCATACGCTCCCAACATGCACACCCGTAATTTCAGATCCTTGCTCTCAGAGATGAAATGCTTCCAATATTTGAATGTTTAGTTGTCAACTGTATGTCCCAATTACCTGCTAGACACATTAAATCCTTGCTTTTCCTTTTAGAGGGAACAGAATTTAAAGGTACAGGTCATTCAGCCCTGTCTTGACAACGCACCCCAGACTGGAAATGTGAAATTGTTGCAGACACTTGTGAATAGCCTTTATCCACCAGGACACTGAAAAACACTGCTGCTTTCATGAAAAATTTTCTCTTCCTACTTTTGTTTTGACTTTCAGTGCATAGAAGAATCCTTTGAAAAATAGAGAATGAAGATGTCAGCTCAAAGACACTTCAGCAGATATCAGAAGGTGCTTTGCCAACGCGAGCAGCCAGTCTACAGGATTTCCGAGTCTGCACCACAGAAAGCAAAACATGCTCACTGGGGACAGTTTGTACTTCACAAATGTTTAGCAGCCTGTACAGAAGAATACAAATAGGGACAAAGCAGTGCAGATGCAGAAATCATGTTTTCTGCTGCCCTTTTAGACAACCCTGGGTTTTGTGTCACTGAACAATTTTCACAACACTAAGCCTTTGCTGCCTCACTTTCTTTGGGCCAGTGCTTTTTAACCAGAACTTTCACAAACAGCTGTGACTTTTGTTTTGGTATGGTTTTGAGTGCAAGGCAAAACAACAGTGAAATCACTGCAGGGGGGAAAAAAAAAATCAGTCAAGTTACCAGTGACTAATAAAAAAATAAAAGACTTATGGCTGAAGGATTTTAGCAGTACAAAAACAAATATTCTGGTGTCAGCTGGTAATTTAACACCTACACTCCAAAACATTTACCAATCTGAAAAATACAACATCAACAAAAAGAAAAATACAAGCAGCATAAAACCCCCAAATATACTCCAGCATACCACTCTATAATTGGTTTGAAAAACGTATTCCTGCTGACAGTAGGTATTCATAAGGAAATCCCCCGTGTAGTAGCAGGCTGGCAAGGAACTGACATAACTCAGGGCCTTCAATAGCAGAGGCTGGCTGTGGTGTCATGCAATGAAGTTCACAGACACAGGTACTTTTCCAGTGAGAGTGTCACTTTGACAAGCTGCTGTCACTCCCACTCAGGCTGTTTGTTCGCTCCCACTACTGAACAATAGTTTGCTGTGTCTATAAAAACCTCTAGTGAGGTCATCCTCTAAATGTGACTGACAGAGTAACAGGTTAAAGAAACCATCCAAAAATAAAACAACCAGCTGTACTTCTACCTTATACCTCACATGCTCAGCTCCACCCCGATATGGCTGTCTCACTGAAGAGCTGAGAACATCCCCACTCTAAAAGAGAATCAGTTCTTCAGAAAACCCAGAAAACAGCAACTGATAAGATTCACATTTCACATGAAACTCTCTCTCCGTGAAAAAACAAACATCCAAAACAGCTCAAAAATACCTCAGACTATCTCTGTTGTTGTACATGGATGGAGACTCTTCACATGTTGTTTGTAAGACCGGAATTAAAGCAAAAGAACTGACCATGTAGATTTAAGGAAGATGAAAAACTATTAGATTATTTGGAGCAAAGTATATAGAAGTTGAATGTAAAAATACTAAGAGTTTTCTAGAGGGTATAAGGGGAAAGACCAAAAGCATGTTACACCTCTTGAGATATTGACAGCACAAACTTTTTTCAAGTCTTGAATGTCTAGTGACACTGCTGCAAGATTTGCCAATGAAGTATTACTCTCATCAGTACTAGAATTCAAAAAATTTTGAAAAGCAAACCAAGTTTGACCTATTCAGTTTGAACCTCTTCAGACCACTCTAGTCCCATCAAGACTGAATTTTCAACTTCCTTGTTTTTACTTTTTATTGTCTGGTAATGAACTTCTAAAGCTTTAGTTAAAATTCAGAAAGGAAGAGGCAGACAAGAAACATACAGCACACCTTCTCATCAAAAAGGGATGAAACAGGATACAATCTGAATTTTAGAAGCACTATAGCAGATTGCAGTAAAATTGCAGGGGAAGCCTGAAGGAGACTAATATTTTTTTCTCAGGAAAAAAAAACTGTTAAGACTGTCAAAAATATGAAAATCCATTAACAATTTTTAAGTAATAAAATAAAAACTGCTTACTCATTTAGGTAACCAGTAACATGCAAAGTACTTGGGAGACATCACTGGAAGCACAAGTTTTCATTTTGAGCACCAGTTAGAGTCTAGAAAAGGTCAGCAATCAGTAAGAGCCGTTCACCAGGGATGGTGTTCACACAATATGCTACTGACGTGCTGGTCTGAAGGCAGAAATCAAGGACAGGAGGGAATTATTTCTCATCCTTAGAACTGGGTCCTCCAGAAAGTAGGGAGGAGTTTGCACTAGTAGGACATTCAGAGAAAGATTTCTAGTAGGAGAAGGAGAGACGTAAAAGAAAGGAAAGGTGAGATTAAATTATCTAAAATATCAGGTAAAAATCAGAGCTGAAATTTTCATCCACACTTAGCGCAAGAGTATCTGCACATATAAAGGGAATTAAGGGAATGTTCTACCTGCTCGCTAACAAGGCATCACAATAGCGAGATCATTCTGCAGTTATCCCCCAGAAGAGAAATATTTTCTCACTGCCTATATTTTTTGAGTCAATATTGATTGTTTTAGTGTTGCCAAAGTCAGAGGTGAAAGCAAAAAGTGCCTCAGAGGCAAAGCTTCTCAAATGGAAGAGCAGAGTTATTTAATAATCTCTTCATTGATCTGGTTCAAATTAGGCTGTGGCTCTGAAAGCGTGGGGATTCTGCCAAGCCAGACTTAGGGACCAGGCACTGCACCTTATTGTTGTAACTATAACGGATAAAAATTTCCACTTGCTATTTTTTGCACATTTAGGGGGGAAAAAAAAGAAAAAAGTAATCAGCCAGTGTGTCCCAGATAGCAGAAGTCAAATGCAGAGCCAGGGCTGCTGAGAATTCCAGCTTCACAGGATCATCCAGACAAAGGAAAAATAGCACATGGGTTAGAAACAAAAACAAATCCATATGCTGCCTAAGGGAGGAGTGCTAAGCAAACACACAGCAAAACATTAAGATCTTTTCCTCTCCTCACAGCACAAAACCCGCCCAACCAGGAAACGCTGTTGTGTTAGTCAAGATCTGGACTATTTTTCTGATTATTTAAAGAAATTAAGGTTTTAAAAAGCCTCTAAAAGTTAAAGACTATTGCTTCAAAATTATTTTCTAAGACTTTTCATGTTTTTACTGTTGGCAAAGGAAGATAACATTTTTGCATCTCAGGGCTCCTCACTGAACACACAGTCTCAGGAGCACTGGGAAGAGAAGCAGCTTTCCTCTCAAATGGTTTCTGAAATTTGGATGCTCATACCACATCAAATGCCTTCGACTATGTAAAAATTGCTGCCCAAGCAGGGTGTGTTTCAGCATTTGTTCACAGGCAAATCATAGTCCACAGATTCTGTTGGCAGACTGCCATTCACTGGTAGCAATAGGCAACAGGGAACCTGCCCTCCAACATTTAGGAAACAGAAATATAACCGGCTTCCACACTTCTTCTCAGCCTTGAATTTTTGGGTTGGTACCTCCTGACCCCATTTCACTGCTGTGTTTTCCAACCTGCTTTCAATCTTTGTTGACCCACATCCCGCCTCAGTAAAACAATTCCAAAGGCAATGCCTTAAGGGCGTGCCCAGCACCAGCACAACACACCAGTCTTATGATGCTCTGTTCCACCACACCTTGATTTATTTTGAAATGTGAATCACTTTGATGTGCAACTGTGAATCCACTACAAAAACCAAGCAAAAACGGGTGTTCACAGAGGTGAGGGTTCACAGCCTGTTTTGTTTTCTAGAGAG
>VZTO01003513.1:15434-60876 GCA_013400615.1 Syrrhaptes paradoxus | reverse complement strand
CCCAGCACACCTTCCCTGACCCCTGCAGCTCTGTCCCTCCCTGTCCAGCTGCGTTAAAAGGTTTCCCTGTTGGTGACAGAGCCCATGTCCTAGCACTGCTCCCTGCCTGGAGCAGGACCGCCGGCGTCCCGCACCCACAATCCCCGCACCATCCACCCCAGTACCTCTCCTGAGCAGCCTTGTCCCCAGTATTCCTCATCATGGCTTGGATTCGCTCCACTCTCTTTGCCTCCAGCTTCTTCTTGATGTCTTTAATGTTGCTGTGGGGGGAAGAGATGCTGTGAGAGCCCGGACCGACTGCAGACCCCGCGGACGGAAGCTGCCCTCCACATTTGCTCTCTGGAGGGTACTGTCCAGAAAAACAAAGTTCAAGTGATTATGTGGCAGAAAGCCTGAAGTCTTCAGACTATTTTAAATCCTGTAACGACAACTTAGCACACCGCTACCGAGCTACTCGACCTGGTGTTCTTAGTCCCGTCTGAACATGCCGAGCAGCTGAAGCAGAGAATGGGGCTTGAGGGAGGGCACAGAAAGAGGAAGCTTCGCCTGGCTTAGCAGCTAAAGGCTGAGAAGGATTTAATGGGAAGGAGGAATGAGTGAGGATTTTAGCTTCAGGACAAAGCTATTGCGAGAACAAGTGGATAAATGCCTGGCTAGAAATTGGTGAATCGATTCTGCCTGTTTATTTAAGTACTGGAGCCAAGATGCTCAGTTCACTGAGAAGAATGAGCCGATCGGTCTCTGGAAGGGATGAGATGTGACGCAGGGACCACAGCAGGCAGAGGTGCCACCCAGTGACCATCAGTCTCATTTCCCATCCGTCTGCATTAGCCAGCCAAGGTGACCTACTGCAGCTCGAACGCTGGTGCCCTGCGTGGTGCCTCGTGGCAGGAACTCTGCTCTGGAGCTCACAAGACGAGAGCTGTGTCCCCACCATGGCCACCGTGTGAGACCCTGTGTCACATCGCTGAGCCTCAACTTCTCACCAAAGTGAAATCAACGCTTCCTTCCCCCGTGTTCCCTCACTGCAGCACAGTGCCTCGAGATCCAGCAGCAAACGCTGTCCCCGACGAGAGCTCTGCATTATTGCTTTGTTACCCAAATACCGACTTTACCTTTCCAATGCCTCCTTCAGCGCCTTCAGCTCGGCCGCCTGCTTCTCTCGGGCCAGCTCTGTCATCTTGGTAACTCGCTGTCCGAGGGATGAAAACAGGATCAAAACCAAAGAAACCGAGATGAGACGCAGCACACCATCCGCACCTCACCACCAGACCCAGCTTTACCCCTCCCTGCCCGAACTCCAGGGCCCAGCTGATCCCTGCCCCTCAAGCCCAGGTTCCCGCGGGCACACAGATCAGACCGTGCTCGGGGACTGACCCCCCCCAAAGCCAGGGTTGGCGCAGGCTTGCACCAAGGAACCCAAGATTTAACACATCTGATGCACCCCCCTTTGGAAAACAGCAACAGGAAAAGGCCCCAAATGCTGGCACCATCCCCTTCCATGGAACAGGCGGCATACGCCTTATTTATCGTCACCACCTTGGGGACCGCACTTTGTCTCTTGCTGATGTTTGCTTAAGTTGGGGAGCCTGAGGGTGTGGGAACACATGTGAACTTGCAGGTCACTGGTGACACCTGACACGGACACTCAACGTTGACTTCTGCCAAGTCAAACAGCAAAACGCTTCCCAGGTTTCAAGAGGAATGAGGTCCAGCCCTGCTGTCGGTGCTGAGGGCTGGTCCTGGGGGTACTGCCCCTCACAAAGGTTTCATTTTCTCAGCACAGATGGGGCAATGGCAAGCAGCGAGTGTGCTGGTGGGGTTGTTCTGTTCCCACGCGTCACCTGTCCCGGGCACCTGGCAGCATGTGACACCAGTAACACCAGTTAAGCCCAAGCTAAGCTATCAGCAGAGTTTAAGCAGATGGAGCCTGATGGGCTCCAGGGCAGTGCTTCTAAATTTTTTTTCAAATTGCAGACCTACAAATGTTTCTGCTGGAATTTTATAGCTTCTAACAAATAAGCATCACTGTCAACACTCTCAGTTATCCTGCATGGACCTGCCAGTCGCTGTGAGGGGTGTTTCCTGCTTCTCCAAGCTCACAGTTTAGTGAAGAACTCGGTTTTTCAGGCTGTCCTTGCAGGCACTCTCCTAGGCTACGTTTTCAGTTGACACCTGCAGCCCGTACCTCTGTGGCGTGCTGCTCCTTCCTTCTCCGAACTTCATCGTGGTGTTCCTCCCCCAGGCGCAGGAGGTCCACCTCCAGCCTCTCTCTCAGCTCCAGAACTCGGCTGTCAACGCTTTCTGCCACTTCCACGGGATTTGCACCTGTGCCAACGTCACCCGTCGTCAGACTCCTGCAGAAGAGACACAGCAGCGCCGCTGCCTCTAGAGACACCGACCCAATCCCGACCTTCCCACCACCCGCTGGGGGAACACCCGCCCCTGTCACCCCTGGGAGGTGATGCCCACACCACTCCCCGCTTCCGGGACACGGGGAGCCCTGGTATCTCTCGGGGATCCCTCTGCTTTGGGACGGGGATGTGACCCGCAGGCCAGGCCCTGCTGGAGACCCTGTGCTGTATTTACCTTTTCTTCTGGGTTTTCCTAGCGTGCATCATCCTTTTCTTGCCTCCATAGCAGACAGGCTCCGCCAAGAGCACAGAATATTTCTGCAGCAGCTCCTCCCTCCGTTTACTTCCCTTCCGCTCCAGCTCCCTCAGTTCCTTCTCCTGCTTCTTCACCAGCTTCAGAAAGAGCTTCATCTGCTGCAGTTCCGCGAGGCTGGCTGTCTGCGGCTCTACAATACAAAATACAGAGAGCCTGTTCCTCACGGCAGCATTTCTCAACCCGCTGCGATGCCCTTTGGGCTCAGACAGGGTTTCTCAGCACCGTGTTCATGCAGCTCTCCCCCCCCTCCAGCAGCACACCCAGCCCAGTTCACTGTCTGGCGGATGTGCGGCCCCGGGACGGCCAGAACCGCTGCCTTTGGTGTTCCGGCCAGAGGGACACACCGGTGGTGATGCACCGGACCATCCACCCTGTGCCCTGCACCCCTTCCCACAAATCTAAATTTCCCAAAGACAGCACATGTGTTAAGCTAGTTGGCAGCTCTAAGGATAAGGGAAACACTTTGTTATTTCATTAGCAGGTTTTTTGCAAAACTAGCTTCCAATGCCAAGTGCTTTCATCCCTTCCAATGTCAATGCCTGGCACAGCTGGGGGAATGGAGAGGGCTCTTGAGGCCCAATGCCAAGTGCTTTCATCCCTTCCAATGTCAATGCCTGGCACAGCTGGGGGAATGGAGAGGGCTCTTGAGGCCAAGGCGAACGAGGGAAGGATGGAACACTGGCTACCTGGCAGCAGCCCGTCGGTCAGCCGGGGTTATCTGCGGCAGGAGGGCCCCCGGCAGTTATCTTCTCAGGGGAAGTAACTTTGGTTTTGGCTTGAAATGTGTAAAAATTATCAGAAGTTGCGGGTGTGTCTGCAACACCCACTGTGCAGGGTCAGCTCCTTCCAAAGGGCTGGTGCCGAGGAAACTGAAGCGTGGGGCTGAGCAGGTCCAGCAGGTCCAGGCTCCCGAACCCCAGCCCGCGGTGTCCCCGGCTACACGATGCCTTTCCCAGAGCACGTGTCTGAAGTAACCACAGCTCTGTCCTGGGGAACGTTTTTCCTTAGGAGCAACTTTTCAAACCCAAAACTCCATGGACAGAACAGTTACTTGGCAACACGTCCTGAGTGCAACAGGTTCGTTCTCGTGCCTCCGGCTGGGTTTTGTGGCACAACCAGGCACCCTGGCTGCTGGGGGTCTGTCCTGCTGGTGTCACGCTGCACTAAGGTGAACAAATGCAGAGGGGGCACGTGTGCTGGAGGCTCCCTGCGGCCACATTACCTCTGGTTTTGTCAGGGTAAGGGAACAGTGGAATCTGGCCAGTGCAGAACTGATGCTCCAGCCCCCTCCCTCGCTACAGAGCCGACCTGCCGGAGGTGCTGCTGCCAGCAGCCTCGGAGCACTAAGGCTGGAGCAGCCCAGAGCTCTTCTGAGCTGCGGGCGCAGATGACAGTGGCCCAGCCTGTGTTACGGCCACGGACCACGGCAACCTCACACCTCTTGAGACCTGCTGTGAGCCCAGTCCCAGCCCGAGAGCTCCCTGCACACTGTGGGAAGCTGTCAAAATGGGGAAATGGTGCCACAGGAGGGAAACCGGGTCCCTGAGGCCAAGGATTCATGTGGTTTGTCTTTAGGGCTGGCTGCAGCAGGCAGGGTTGGGTCCGGCTTCTTCAATTTGCAGAAGAGGATTTATCTCCATCCCAGCCAGAAACTGGGCAGAGAGGGAACGGAGGATGACTGACAGCCTCAGCCCCCGTGAACAGCACACGAGGAGGTACCTGCAATCCGTGTCACTTCTGCCACATTTTCATCCTTGGTGAACGCCGCTGCTCCTGAAATCAAAAGAGAGGTTCCTCTTTATGTCCTGTCTTGGATCTTGGGGTTGCAAACAGACAGTGGAGAGCTCCTCAAGAACGTGGGCCACAGGAAGGATGTTGGTGTGAATACAAAGGAATTAATGAAGCTGCTGGGATGTGTAAGTGCTTGGGAACTCTGGTAACAGGCACAGCAGAAAGGGAACAGGATTCTCAACCTTGCCAGGGAAAAGGGCGTTTGCTTTGTCTGAGCTGAACACTGCTAGGGATGATTCGGCACATGTTTCGATTAGGTGAGGATATTCTGGTCTGAAATAGGACAAAACTGATTGTTTTGATACAAATGTATTTGAAATCACACTTATCACCCTGATACAGTTAACATGGAGAAAATAGTGATGAGCTGTCAATCACCATAAAACACTAGAGAGAAGAATGAGGTAATCTAAACGTATGGTAGGGGACATGCTCTGACCTAACCCGAAATATGCTGACTTTGTCCTTTGATTTGTATTAAACAAAGCCAGTTACGTAGTTTTTGCCCTTGTTATGTCAATGGCTCCCTATTTAATCTCGTGGGTGAGACACAGGACTGTGCTCCCCTCCCACTCCCGCAGAGTGCCAGCTGTGGGATCTGTTCACTCGGGATCTGTAAAGGATCTCATAAAGAGTCTCTTTCCAGCCTCTGGAGCGTACAGACTTTCCCTTCTGCTTTCAGCTCACCCCGCAGCCCCAGCGTTACCTGCCGGCCCGTTTGAAGGAGGAATGCCGAATTTCCCAGAGCAGTCTGGTATCCCGTTAGTTTCAGCGGACGGGAAGTTCCTCTGTGTGCCAGGCCTCTAAAGCAAAGATCAGAAGTCAATCAAAGCTCTACGATTTCAGGCTGGATCCATGCTTTAGAGACAATGACAGAACTCGGAAAAACTCACCTCCACCGAGCCATCTTTCGGCTGAACTGATCTCTTGTCTTGCAGACTGAAGAACTTAATGGGGTTGGAGAGAGCAATCGTCAGATCTAGAAACAAAGAGGAGGTCCCTGCTCAGATTATCAAGCAAATTGAGCTCTGATTTTCCTTGCCTCCTGGTTTCCCCTCCGGCCTAAGACAGGAAATTGTGGAGAAGGGACATTTTTTGTTCTCTGCTTGTAACAAGCTTCTCCCTGACAGCCCAAAGGGAGGGGACTGTCGTCACCCCAGTCCCGATGGCTCACAGCTGATGTTTAGGGCAGCTCTATGAAGCTGAAAGGAGCAGACTGCTCCCCAGATCCAAAGCCAGGTTAAGACCTTCCCAACCTGCACAGCTTCCTGCTTCAACTCCATCCAATGCTGTACAAACCTGCTCTTTTCTACAAATATGTGTTAAACCCATCAATTTCACAGGATTACCCCATGAATAAGGTTCATTTGTATGAACACAGCGCAAGAGAGAGTAAATACAAGAAGTATTCACAAGAACTTCTGTGGCCGATGCCGGTACATCCTGCATGGCTTTGTTCATGATTGTTAAAAACGTTTTGCTGTCAGCATCTCCAGCAGGGCTTCCTTCCCAATTCATCTCTCCCTGTTTGACCCTCCCCTTTCCAAAGGAAGATCCCTGGATCTCAGGACCAGCAAGAAGCCCCCTCTCTTCAAACAGGGAAGAAGAAGGCTCCTGTGCTCCCTCAAACCCCACTCTCAGCCCCTGACAGTTATCACCTCTTGCCTGTCTCTGAGTAAAGCAGCACAAAGCCTGTCCCATTCCAAACCAGAGACGGTTACACCTGCACCGCACGTCACAGCTGCAGCGACCATCCACTCTCCTGTGCTGAGAGCGAGGGTGGGACAGGATGCTGGCGTGTGCTCACATCCCACCCTGCCAAGGAATTAAGGGTGCAGCAGGAAAGCACCCCCCGGGCTGGAAAAAGGTTTCTGGGTCAGTTTGGACAAAGGCAGAGCACCCCCCACGCCCACCCCGACGCGTAGTACCTGCCCAGGCGTCAGGAACGTAGTCCTTGACCTCCAGGTACACGAAGAGGGAGGGCATGGTGAGTGGCATGTTGCTTTCACTGCGGAGACAAACGTGGTGATAGCCTGCAAGCGGAAAGCAGAGGAGGTCAGCTGCCAGGATCCGTCCCTGCCTGTCTGTGTGCTCCAGCAGCTCCCTCCATGGGCATGGGGAATAGGTTACGGAACTAAGCCGAGGCTGTAACAGGATGAATTTGAACGCTCCACTGCCTGCAGGAACGGAGGTTTAAGCAGCGGAATATGCAGATGTTCATGTCTGCTCTACAGCTTCCAATGGACAGGTCCCAAAGGCACAATTTCCACCAGATTTACCTGAGTGCACGGCAGTAACAGGGATGACACGATGGCCGATGAACTTCCCTCCTTCCTCCCAAGCCACAATTTTGAGAGAGGCCAACTCGGGCATCATGATCTAAGAGAAAAGCAGAGTAAGGCACCCACGTCCTCACCTCTAACTCCCACCAGCATGCTAGCTTCTCCGAGCAGAGCTTTACTCTCTCCTCCCAGCAAACCACTGCAATCTCCCCTAGGGAGCCACTGCCTCTTTCTGCACCTTGTGATTTAGGGCTAGAGTTTATCACAGACAGGACCGAACACACAGGAACTCCAGAGAACAGGCTTCTCAGAGCCTGCACAGGATCACAGTTTCCCTAAAAAAAAACCGGGGTAACAAACCCTCCAAACCTCAGCTTCCATCAAGTGATTCACCAGAGAAGGGCAGGAGCCTGGAAGGACAGTTTAGCAAGCACGGTAACACTGCCGTAAGGGCTCCTGCCTCCCTCCTCCACATCCTCCTCTGCCATAAAATGAACCAAAAATTATCCTGCCAGAACTGAAGCCCGAAAAGCGTTTCTGAAATGAGGATAATATTTATCTGCCACATCCCAAGGAGGCTGAAGATACCTGCTGTTTCACAGTGTGCCTGACAGAGATGAACGGTGTAACACGTATTTTGCCTTTGTAACTTGCTGCAGAAAGGCCAAACATTACCAGTACTGCCACCTTTCACTTAACTTCCCCGTACCCTGTCGCTGGATCAGTGACCAGGGAATTCCTGTGGGCAAACAGCAGCTTTCTGTGCCCTGCCCCAACTGAAAACCTCCCGCTGGTCCCATTACTTCCCCAGTTTGTCTGTTTCTCATTTACAGCTGAACCACAGACATTCAATTCCTTTCTGCCTCCTGGTGCTCAGAGTTTTCAAAGCTGATGAGTCTATTTGGAGCTGATGAGTCAATTTGGTCCGAAGAGTACCACAAACGGGAGACTTTTGGTGCCTGTTCTTTCCAGCAATGTTCCCAGCTACCCCTCCTCTGCTCAGGGAAATACTCGTGGAGAGTGGTTTTGGGTATTATCTGAGAGAGAACACGTAACACCTTCTGTGTCTACCGCCGTGGCTGGGAGTCCCTTCTGTGGTCACTGCCCTCACAAGAGAATCTTTTAAGGATTCTCTGTCTAAATTGCCATCAAACGTTATTATTACCTTTTCAAAAACAAAAGCCTCCTCTTTCCACACGGGGTTAATGGAATTGGCAGTGGAGGTCAGCTTGGTTCTGTATTTGCGTTTTGTGTCCCTTGGCAGCCCAAACAGCTCTACTTCCACATATGTCTTCACGCTGCGGTCTGAGAGGAACTGACCAGAGAGTATCTATGAACAAGAGAAACAGAATTCGCAACTGGTGAAGAGAATAAACCAGAAGAACCCACCCGTACCTTCACCCCAAAGGCACTCTCCCACCCCAAAACATCTTTTCTGCCGCAGCTTCCAAGCCAGCACAGGCTTTGCTGTTACCTCCACCCACGTTTCTTGCTTCAGCGCTTCCTCCAACCTCCTCCCTCCCCATCATCACAGCCTTGGCTTCTTCTGCGTGCCAGATGCTAATTTTCCATCTTCATGCGATTATGATTAATTTTAAATAGTGAAAAGACTGGGAGTTGCCATGGTAACGCTCTCCCACAGGACTCTCTGGGTTCGTTTGCCATTAAGAACCCCCCTGGGTAACAAATAGCGGGGACGGAGATGCCCTGCTGTTTCAGGGTGCCAGGAGCTGGCTGTCGGGAGGAACATGGTTTGTACTTGCCGTGACAGACAGGGTACTGGCCACCACCACGTCAATGCGGTCCACAGAGAAGGGGTCAAACTGCTTGTCTGGACGTCGCATGAATTCATGCTTGAGCAGATAGCCACACTGGCCGTTGAACTCAAACAGAGCCATGTTCTGCTGCATGGGGACATCTGCGATAGAGAGGAACACAACCAGAAACACTGCTGTGGGACCTCATCGGGTGGTTTGTGTGACAGGAGGGAGCTGGTAGATGCTGTACTTTCACAGCCCCTGCTAGCCAAAGGCTCACAAAGCCACTTCAAAAACTAATTAAGCCTCTCAGCACCCTACAGGGAAAAATATTACAGCAGCTGTTGTAATAAAGGTAAGTGGTTTGCTGATGACTGCACTGTAACTCATGGGTAGAACTCAATTCAAACCCACTTTAAGAAGTACCCGCTATGGTTGGGTGTGAAGTAGGTAACTGTCGGAACCCCTCCACTCTCTCCCCCTTTCATTCCAGGCCTCCTCTCAGTCCATCTTCTTGTCTGCCACTTCTCCTGAGCACAGTTTTGTGCTTTCTGCGACTGTCTTCAATGCATGATCCTCTTCATAACCGATCTCTCACTTTCTCCCTTTTACAGGTCCTTCTTTTCTCCTACTGATGCTACAGCCAGTCTCCTGTACTCTCTATACATATGGCACGGAGGAAGGAAGAGGGGTGAAGAACACCCTTCTCTGGAGGGTTTTTTTGTCTCCTCCTCATGCTGGTTGTGCACCAAGAAAAGTCCCTTCTTCCCTGTTCAGGTCAAAATACTGGAAATAACAGCACAGACCGGCCAGTCCTGCCGCTCTGCCTTCTGCCTCGCAGAAAGGGAAGCAGCTCAGGGGAGGTGGGAGCCTCTGATGCTTTCATCCAGGTTATTGGGTCTGACATTGTTACGGGACAGCCAGCGACAGCACCCAGACGCTGGATGACAGCAAGTCCCTGTATGTGTGTGTGCACAAGAGCAGAGGAGCTGCACGCCCGGTTTGTGCTGGGCCTCGGAAAGTGCTTTTGGTCTGGGGGAGATGGAGCCGAAGGACATTTTGGGAATAGGAACACGGAATAAACGCATTCAGGGAAATGGCAGCGAAGGAGGAGATGGTGAACATGAGCACACAGCCTCACCCGCTCGGCGGCTGGAGGACACGGTGACACTCACCCATGGTCTGGAAGTTGAGTGCCACCATCTGACAGCCGACGTTCCAGAACATCTGGGGCATGTAATTGGAGGAGTCCATCCGGGTGCCTTTGGGGTAAATCCGGCTCATCTGTCGCTTGTTGTATCTACAGTTCTCTATTGGAAACAAGTCTGGAGCGCTCCTTGTGTCCCCTGGGGCTAGCTCATGCATCCACATTATGAAAACTGTTTAAGCTCTGCTACCAAAGGCTCAGAGCCTTCCCTTGCAACAACAGCCTCCTTCGCCACACCCTTTCCACTCAAGGACAAGCATCGGGCAGCCTCAGCT
This sequence comes from Syrrhaptes paradoxus, assembly GCA_013400615.1. Classification (NCBI taxonomy): domain Eukaryota; kingdom Metazoa; phylum Chordata; class Aves; order Pterocliformes; family Pteroclidae; genus Syrrhaptes; species Syrrhaptes paradoxus. The sequence goes on along the minus strand of VZTO01003513.1, from coordinate 50,894 downwards.
TTCCCTACAGCAGGATGCACCCTCCCAAGAATCTCCGAACAGCCCCCAAGCCACCCTGGAAGATCCCCTGTCCCACCTGCACCCCTTGTATCTCTGATGGAGAGTTTACAGAGTCTGAAGCCAGAAGCCAGTCAGACGTGCCTCAGTCTTTCCCAAGCTTCAGGTGAGCTGTCACGTTCCATACAACCAGCGATGCTGGACAAGGGTTGCCAAAAGGATACTCTACAAACTGCACGGGGAACTTGGTCAGTAGATCATAAGCCTTCAGCTCCGTGAAGGAAGAGATGACATAACTCCGGTTCTTCTCTAGAAGGAGAAGACAAGAAAGGATTCAGAAGAAAGGTGTGACCAGCCCCTGTGCTGTGTGTGGGCACCACTGGACCCAGGAAGCATCTGGCCTGTTTGCTCCCTCTTTCTGCCAGGTACTGTTTTCCATCAAGGCAATTTACCTTCCTCTGGTCCCTTGAAAAGGGGCTGAAGATCAATCCCCCGTAAAAGGGGATTCATGTTTACCAGGGAGACAATGGTGGTGTGCTACAGGACAGGAACTGCATGGAGTACAGCCAGGATTGGTTCANGCAATTTACCTTCCTCTGGTCCCTCGAAAAGGGGCTGAAGATCAACCCCCATAAAAGGGGATTCATGGAGTACAGCCAGGACTGGCTCGCAAAGCTTAAATGGCAAGAATTTTGCCCATCTCTTCCTGGATTTCAGTGATACTTGGAGGATAGCTCCTGCCTGGAGTTTTAGTTCCAAGTGAATCCAAATAGAGTCTTGCACAAAGTGTTTTATTTGTCAAGTTTCCCCTTCTTCACTCCCCTCTTTTTTTCTTGTCTGTCTTTCATCAATCAAACCAGCTCACTCCACACTAGACCCAGCTGTGGGAACTGTTTAGAGGAACCCATTGTGTATGGAGAAAGTGTGTGCATTTTCAGGGCTTGAGGTGTTTCTCTGTCCTATCGCCACAGAAGAGGAGGGCCAGACACCTCGCTGAAGAAAAGCTGGGGCCAACCGTGCCCTCAGAAGCACCAGGACAAGCCCACAGAGATGTCACTGGCCTCTAGGTTGTTTCTTTTCATCCTCAGTTGCATAACTGGGAGCAGTGTCTGACAGAGAACCACAGAATGGCCTGGGTTGAAAAGGACCTTAAAGACCATCTAATGTGAACCCCCTGCTGAGAGCAGGGTTGCCAACTGCTAGAGCAGGCTGCCCAGGGACACATCCCTGCCTTCTCCTTACCGATTCCTTACTGCAGGGAGGAGGGCAGGAGAGAAGTGCTTGAGACCATCCACATGTTGTGGGAGAGAGAGAACACAAGGGAGAACGGGGGAAAGCAAGTCAAAGGCAGGTGGAGAACAGCAGCGTCTGAAAGCCCTGCTCTCCTGGCTGAATGGAAACACTCGGGATCCTGAAAGGACTGAGTCTGACTTACGGGCAGAGACTTCGAAGGAGTCAAACTTGATAGGCTGTATGTAATTAACGAGGCTGGACATTTCCTCGTATGCTGTCACCTCCAAGCCAGCAGTGCCCTGAGCAGAAAACAAAAACCAAGAGAAGACAGATGAAGAGACCCAGAGACCTGGGATATTGTTTTTCCTCCTCTCTGAGTGATACTAAGGAGATGGAAATGGGAAATGGATTTTTTTATTCCAGGGAATGCTGATCTCCTCCCTCCCCCTTCACCAGCAGCACTTCACGTAACAACGTTCATCAGACCAAGGCTAAGCCTCTCCACACAGCCCAAAGGCACAGAGTTATCTCCAAATCATGCAGAATATCAAAGGCAGAGTCAGAAATAACAACTCTTCTGCCACATTGTCTAAGCTTGCAACATCATTTCTCTCATTCAGTTTATCCTGCAAAAGTCGTGTTGTGTAGAGGAAGGAAAGTCCCCGATGGCTCACGGCACGGTTCATTCCCCTTTGTTTTTTGGGTTCGTCTGTATTCAATATGGGGCCCCAGGGAAAACTGGAGGCCAGAAAAAATAACCCAAAAAGGAACAGAAATAACACTGACAGTACCTCATCAGACTGCATCTTTTTAATTTCCTCTTCATCCAGGTTTCCGAGATGTTCATCCTCTTCCTCTGGCTCCTCTTCCACCCCATCACCTGCCCAGACTAAGAACACAGCCCACGTCAGCAGGACACGGAGACAGGACACTGCAGATTGCTAGCGATGAAGAGCTCTGCAAAACCTCACAATCGAGTCACGCAGGAACAGGAGTGGAAGAATCAGACAATTTTATTAGCCAAATCCCAGTATGAGCTAGCACACTCAAGAGACCAAATCATTCCTCCTGCAGGCTTTCCTCGTACTCATGTGCTCCTGCCATGACAGAGACTGAAAGTTCATTGTTCTGCCACAGGTCACCTGAACCCCAAGAGGTGACAGCCTGGAGACTGGGGCTGGAGGGTCTACAGACCTTCAGGAACTTCACGGTGAAGAACTAGGCCATCGTGCATTTGTGGTTATCAGGGAGCTACAAGCAGTACAAAATCATCCACCCCTCCACCAAACCCACAGGCACTGTACAGCCATGAGTTACCAACTCCTGCAGCCGCACGCCTCAGAGTAGGCAGAACAGCTGACTCAGGGGCAGGGCAGAAGCTGATTGTCTCTTCTGGTCGGAATGAAGTGTTTGAAAATATTCTGAAGATTTAATTTCTCTTCCAAGCTTATGCTACGTCTTGAGACAACTGAATTAACGACTAGTATTGGCTTCCCTCAAGCTAGTATGGGTGATCCAGAAGGTGTCCAGGGGCCAGACTGGCTCATCTAGCTGTCCTAGTCCCATTTCCCCTTCGGACATACCAGTATCGTCAGCATCCATAGGGGCTGGCTGCTCAATGACTTCTGGTTCCACATTCCTCCCTTTCTTCAAAGAGTTCTGCCTCTTCCCAGATACAGATGGTTTCTTTTTGTTCTTAATCAAGATTTTGCCTAAGAGATCCTTAGGACTTGGCAAGGGAACTCCTGGCTTCAGCTGCAACAGACAAACTCAATAGTGAATTTTCATCACAAAGACAGAGTTCAAACCCTCATCTCTCCTGTCCCTTCCAGTACCACTCCTCTGGCTATTTACTGGTGCACCAACACATCTCTTACCCACTATGTACTTTAATTTTTCCATCTGCCAGCATATCCCACTACATGTGATTTTTTTCTAAGACTTCAGCTTCAGTTTCAGCCAAGCATTTTGTACCTCTCAGCCCCTCGCGTGCTGCTGCCTGCACGTCATGCTGTTCCCAGCCTCCCACCCTGCACCACAGCTAAAAACCATCCACCTGTCCTGAAGCCATCCACGCACCTCTGCCTTTCACATTCCATCTACTCCTCCCAGTGCCCCAGAGCCTCAGCCCTAGGTCAGCACTCAGGCCATATTTAAACACCTGGCCTGCAGCAGATCTGACAAAAAGATCCCAGAGTAGGTGGCTCAAGACAAGGACGTGTGACTCAGCCTGCTTCTCGACCTACACTCCCTGCACGGACACCGACAGCCTACTCGTAACGCAGCTAATCCCCTGAACTCTTCTCCTCACACAACCCCCCCCCCGTTCCTCCCCGTTTCCTGGACAAGGACACAGATCTGGACAGGGGGCAACTGCTGATCTGCTCCCTGCATCCTTTCAGCTCTTCTGAAGAGTCAGAATCAGGCAAGCGTTGAGGAAAACCTCCGCGACTGAGGGGTCTTCCACCCACTCACTGCGTTGCTCTCCCCTGTGACTCAGGCTGATTTGTCCAGGGCCTCCTCTTCCCTTTCTCTGTCCTTGCACCTGCTGTGCTCTCTCCCAGCACCACAGGGAACCACTTTTTCCGAAGTCCCTCTCCACTAGCCCCCTTCCCCAGCCTCCACTTACCGGGTATTTTTCCAGCGGCTCTGTCAGCAGCATATCTCCAAATATCGTCCGGCAGTACTCGGCCATCTTTGCCTGCTGCTTCGGCCTAACGAGCAAAGAGATCAAGCAGGAGTGAAGAGGGAAACAGACGCCCAAACCCAGAGCTTAGCATGAGCAACCATCTCCAGATCCATGGACTCCACCCAGAAAACCGTCGCTGGCCTCGCTCAGTCAGCTACCCAGTCCCTTCCCAGGCCTGTCCCATCTGCTCCCTCTGCCATCTCGAGATAAAAGGCTGCACAGCTGTCACTCTCACCCTGCAGCTTACGGCTCACTGTCCAGCTCTGACCCACCTCCAGTCGCTTCACAAATCTCAGCTGGTGTTTCATCTCAGCTCGGGCTGGAACACCCTGCAGCCCCTGCCTGCAAACCTTCTGCTCTACACAAGAGCGAACACAGTTCTCCCACTTCGGTCCCCCATCAGCAGATACTCACGAGTCCACGTGGTTCTCGAAGGACAGGATGACAGGGTACAGAGATGTTTTAAAAGCACTTTCTGCAATGGCCTCAATGGCATCCTAAGGGAGAAGCAATGGTCAGAGAAAGGACCAGCGCTCGCTGACAAGAGCCGCGCAGCCGACCTCCCACCGAACGGACCCCAGGTTCCAGATCTCCAAAACCACCACTGCCAGAGGGTTCTCCTTAGAGCAACTCATCTTCACCCAGTAAGAAAGTGAGGAATATCTTCTTTTTCACACCTGTCCAGATGTCCAGCTCCAGAGGATACAACATGCAGCTAAACTCAGTAGCTGCCATCAAAATGAAGCCAAAGATGTAAGAATGAGGTTTTATTTTTGTTACATAGTTCAGTGAGGCAAGCCGTTGCCACCTGCACGTTGAATTGGCAGAGTAAGGTGTATGCAGCACTGGATTAAGCTGCTTCAAACCCTATTTATACTTATCTCTGAACCCATCCAATTTTCTCTCATTTCACCTGCTTATAAAAATCCTTCTGTCTAGCAGCAGAGAAAACGGGAATGTTCAGTAACCAGCAGTACTGACATTTCAAATGCAAACACCATGGAAACAGTCTCAGCATTAATGATACAAGAAAAAGAAATCATATTTTCCCCAAGCCCCTGTTAAACTGCCACAAACTTTCCACTGCTCCCCCAAAATCCTGGTTCAGCCGTGATCTGAGCACACAGGGAGGCTGCCACAGCTGCTCCTCCACGGATAACTTGGGCTTTCTATCGCAGAATCCCGAGAGGTCCAGAGGAGGAGAAGCTACAGAAAAAGCTACTAAAAGGCCACAGGCAATGGTAGAAAAGGGAGAGAGGTGTGGAGGGAAAGATCCATGAATTATATAAAACTAAACCCTGGGCACACGCTGCGTTAACAGGTTATAATTTCCTTCAGGTACAGTCACTCGCTTCAGCAGAGCTCTGCAATTACAGCAGCTACAGCTGCCATGCTTCCTCCTCTCCGGGCTGAACTGCTGTGCAAAAGCCGCAGTGGTACTGCAGGATTGGGGGAATTACCAACACTGAATATGAGCATACCTCTGATCTTAAGGACTGGCATTTTTTTTTCCCCCACATAAATATTTTTGTAACAGTGAAGTGTGGGAACTGGGGGGAAGATACGGAATAAGAATAAATAGCTTTAAAAATAATATAAAGTACCTCTGCCTGTCGGCAGCAGCTGCATAAAGGAGCACAAAAAAAAATGATCCATTGATTTTTAACCTCCAAGCTGTAACTTCTGTGGTTCAATGCCCTAAATTTCCCAGGGAGAGGAAAGCTTTGGACTGTGATTCTGAAGCCTGGCAGCTGAATCCTCAGGGAAACCATCTGCCCAGCATGCTGGGGGGCGGCTGCTCCACTGAACACATTCCACACACTCAGGTCGTTGGGATTAATTAAAACCTATTCCTCCAAAGCACCACCACAGAAGGCTGTGAGGCACACAAACCTACTGCAGACCATTTAGAAGATAAACTCATTTGAACTGTTTTCTGAAAGTCATCTTGTTTGTTTCTCTGACGTGCATCCATCCATAAATCCACCATCACTGTGCAGCTTTCTGTCCATACACCCATCTCGCTGCGCAGCCCCGTGTACGCAGCCACAGCTTCCCAGCCGTCCGTCCACCGCTTCTGCCCAACCGCCTGCATCTCCCTCTCCGTCATCTCCATCCAGCCAACAACCTCTCTCCTCCTCCTCCCACTCCAAAAATGTGCACAAACGCCAACCTATTGCGCATTTGTTCACCTTTCATTCTATCTACGCATTCGTTCACTCGTCATCTTGCCATCAACCTGCTCCTCTCGGACGTCTTTGCCCTCAGCCCCTTTGACAGCTCCTCAGCCTCCTCAGAGAGCAGTCATAAACCAAGCCGGGGAAAGCACGTGTGGAGAAAACTCCTTCCGCACCTTGAAGAGAATCTCAGTTGTCATGGTGAAGCCGTGAGTGATGATCGGCTCCTCATCCGGGGGACGGCCCTTCCAGCAATCCAGCTCCACGCAGCGGCAGCCAGCCAGCAGAGTCTGGCGATACATTTCGGGAGACGAGATACCAGAAAACTGACCAGCTGGAGGAGAGCAGGAGGTTCGACATTAGTTACTCATGGGGGACACTTTCTGCCCAAACTGGAGCAAGGGAACCCTCTGCCACCCTGGAGCAGGTGTATGTGGCACACGGACAAGATGGTTTCGGTCACAGGGTGACGTTTCTTGCTCTGACACAGCATTTAAGTGCCAAGCCCCTCAGGGAGCAGCACAGCCCTCAGCCCTCCAAACTTCAGGGCAGACACATCTGCCCGACGGATTGTCGGTATCATCCCTCCGTCCCCGTGGGGTACCCACGCGTCGGAGCCAGGGCAGCCTCAGAACCAGCCCTACCTGTTAAATAGGTGTTGTGTGAGGAATTGATGAAGTAGTGTGAGAGCGGCTGGGTCATGTCCTGGTACAGCACCAACTTGTCCAGGGCGATCACGTTGTTCTCGGGGCCGCAGAGAAACCAGACCATCCCCTCCGGAGACAACTGCCCTACAGGGAGAACAAAGCCGGTGTCAGTACCGAACCAACACGGTCCTGGCACCTCTAGCCAGTGCACTGCCACACAGGGGCTTGTCAGAATCCGGCCACTTGCTCCCCAGGTGCAGCCAGGGCAGCACAAGGTGCCAGAGCCTCTGCTACTTTCACACCACTCCCGCAGCAGGACTCACCTCTCTGGATGTTAATCCCGCTGGGCTCATACTTCTCTATCAGGCTCTGCACCTGCTCAGGTTTGGCTGGTGGGAAAAGGATGTCATTGAGGCGAGAGTCTCGCTGCTTCTTGTTGATGAACTTTGCCAAGTGCTCCTTGGTCATGTAGGGCTTTGCTTTCAAATGGCTGCGGTGAGAGAATTGCAGAGGAGCAGAGGTGAGGGCTGGGCATTACCCAGAAAACCTTTCTCAAACGAGAATTTGGTCCTTTCTCACGTTACCAATGGGTGTCTGCCTCCCCAGGCCCACAAATTCCTGGTTTGTCTACGTTTCTTCCTGTAAATGATGCTTCCCACCGTGGCCTCTCCTTCCCAACTGACCCAGCCCTGGGAAGAGGCTGTGCTGAGGGGAGCACGGAGCATATGCTGGGACTCGGACTCTAAAGGGACCTAATCTCAGAGCGTACTGAATCGCTTGCCCTGGGAAATCAAATCCATTTAAGAAGTCACAGATTTAGCCAATTAAAAAAAGGTCACTAGCTACCGGTGGGGATCTGTGGCTCTCGCACTGTTTGGGGCTAGCCACAGGCAGTGTCCCTCAGCACGATCTCGTGCTGACCTGGGATCAGGCCTCCTGACGGTGACAGCTGACAGTCCCTGCAGCACAGTGAGGTCCCATCCTTTTCGTTCAGGCCGTGAGTGGAGTGTTGAGGGCACTGGCACTGTTTTGTGACCCGGGTATCTGCCCTTCTAAGGCTTGAGACTGGACAAACCACAAACCTAAAATCCCCTCGCCCCTCCTTTCTGCCAGTCTGTTGCCACCACAGACCAAGTTCTCTGCTGCGGCCGGCAGGAGACTTACTGCGAGGTAAATATCTCATCAATCTCAGGCCGCGGACACAGATTCATGAGGAAAGTTTTATACACGGTCTCAGGGAAGTCCTCTGGGTTGATGGCATCATTCTGAGGATACAATAAAGAGGTGTCAGTACCACAAACCCCCAACGGCTTTCACCTCGCCACCAACACCCACAGACCAGCGCTGCTTTGTGACAATGCAGGAAAGCGACTGAACATCTGGGAAGATGTTTAGGAAAGAACAGATGGAGTGAAGGGGCACCACAACGCCCTGTGGCAGAAGGGACAGCTATTTACACTGTCCCTCGGTGCCTCCTGTGTGATGGTATGAAGCTAAAGCACGGCGCAGAGGCAGAGCTCTTGGGCTGATGATTTTTTCATAGCCAAGGGCATCACAGTCAGGATAGGCAAAAAGATTATTCTCAAACTAGCGAGACCTTTGTCTGCCTCGCAAAACCCTTACCTTGCCCTTTGGAAGATGACAAGCGCTTAATGCTGCTTCCACCCTCTTCCTGTCTGCAGGAAACATCTGAAAAATACTGACCAGGCGGGGAGAAAAGAAATCACCACAATGTAAGAGGGGTGAAGGCAGAAAGCCTGGGTTTGGGCGGCTGGGAGCTGCAGCCAGGGTGCAAGACACTCAAAATGCACAGTGAAGGAGACTAACGAGAAGGACAGTAAACAAGAACCAGAGACAGACAGTGTTTCTCCAGAGGAGTACCCGACATCCCAAATCTTATAAACCTACAGTGAACCTTTTGACTGCTGCCTTAACACAGAAGTTCCGTGTTTCTGGTGCAGACTCTGTACGAGCCTTGTCACTGACCCGCATCAGCTCAGCCTCAACATTCCTCTGCACTGTCCTTCCCCTGCCCCCTTGGAGGTGGCCCCTGCGGTAGCGGGCCCCGTGCCACAAATTCCCCAGGACAGCTCCCTCCACAAGACACTCGTCCATGCGGTAGCTGGCATTAGCAAGGAAAAACCTTGTAGTCAAGACAACATTCAAAAAAAGCAAACAAACATTGTGCACATTTGTTGATTGAAAGAGGGCAAATCTTCAGGAACCAAAGGCTTCTCCATGAATTCAAGGAACAAACTCATTACACAGGCAAAGCAGCCACATGATGGAAGCACAGAAGTCTGCTGCTGCAGAAACCAAAGCTCACTGCAATTTAGAAAGCTGGGTACCAGTCTGCAGGGCAGAATTCCCTGGGCCAAGACTTCAGCTTATAGCAGCCCCTTTGCTGCACTACGGAATAGCAACAATGTCTGAACTCTCCCTACTTCCAGAACACCCCAGTCAGCAGCAGTGAGGCCTCCTCTGTGGATAAATTTCGATATCGGCTCTGTTAAGCTCCTGGCATCACAGGTGCCCACAGCCTAAAAGGGGAACAAAAAGTGCCAAATGCATTGACAGGTGGAGAAGCGTTCAGTGGGAGCTGCAGCAGAGTTATGCAAACTCTGTGCACACAGGTCCCCAAGCTGCCCTTTGCAAGGCAAAAATTGCAGCAGCCTTGTTATGATTCAAAAAGAATTTAAACATCTAAGGAGAAAGACGGTGGAATTTTCAGAACAATAAACACACGGAGTTCTGAAAGCCTTAATAATACCTGCACCTGGAGATACTGAACATTTTTATAAACCTGGCTCTTCATCTGGACTGTTTAATCGTCTAATACTTGACACAGAAAAACACTTTTACCACTCTGCAAGAAAGACAGACCAGAGCCCTGAGGAGAGGTACAGCCTGTATCAGACGTTTTTTCTAGCTCATTGCAGAAGAATAAGCTGTTTGCTCTCTGCAGTCGTGCCACCTTGCTTGCACGTTAAAGATCGATTCTGAGCACTCTTCCCCCGTGTGAGTTACTCACCACAGAGCCATACATTTTTAAACGCCCTTTGATGCATACACTGGTTTCTGGCAGAATGCAATTCTGCTGGTTGGTGGTTTAGAAAACAAACAACAAAAAAAGTTTATTGTTGGATAATGATCAACCATCCAGGAGCCCAATTAGCCAGCACAGACCTAACCCAGGATGTAAGGCAATATAACACCCAGCAGGCAGCACGCTCATTACAGGTGATTAGCGCTTGCCTCTTGCCATGCTGTAACACTGCGTAAACCCAGAAGCAGAGTGGTTCCAGGCTTCCCAGGGAATACCCACAAAGGCACTGTCTGCAGGTCCCTATTCTTAAAACAAAAGATCATTTATGCACCCAAAAGGGAATTCAACATTTGGCACCCTATGAGTTGAATCAATAGGAACAGTCAGGAGTGATTTTACCGGGGAAGACACCAAGAGGCACAAAATCAGTTCTAGAATCAAGCCATGCAGTGCAGGGGAGGAGAAACGGGCCGGCCTTCGCTTCAGCAAGGCAGCCCTGGCTTATTCAAATGGCAGTCTGACCCTGATGCACAAGGCCAACCCTGGGGACAGCGAGGGGCAAATCTCCGCTGTTCTGTACTCACACCAACACTAACACTGGCCCAGAGGTCTGTGCTCAAAGGCTGTGTCCCTCTCATGCACACCCAGAGTAAAGCAACGGACCCCTGCTGCAAAAGCTCTGAACACAGAACTCCTACGAAAGGTAAACCGAGTCCTACGCCTCATCCACCCTGCAGCTCAGGTTTGCAAAACACTCTGTGACCAGAATTTTACTGAAGTTGCTTGGTTTGATGATTATTTCTTGGCAACAGCCAGGAAGTAAAATCCATGGCTGCTTACAGCAATTTCTTGCTGCAGACGAAGGCCACAAACGGCCTCTTTTCCAGACCCAAATTACATCCCAGGTGCTTCCTCGGGAGGAACCGAGGTGCAGCAGAGCCCTTTCCTGGCCTGAATGCAGAGGGAACGATCCCTACCTCTCCGGTGCAGAAAGAGCAGGAGCTGAAGCCACCGGGCAACCGTCTGGCTGCTCTGCCTTCAGTCTGACCGAACACACACACAACAGGTATCCATACTCACTTCCTGACGGGAATCTTTCCCTCTGCATTGAGCTGCAGCTTCAGCTTCACCAGGCTGTGAAAAAAACACAAGATCATGAAAATGCACAATCTTGAAGAGAGAAACAAGAAATACGCAATTGGGAAAACAATCAAAGTTAACTGAAAATCAGGGTCCTACAGACCGTCAGCTTAACCTCGGACAGAACCTGTTCCCGTCTCTGGGGAAGGAGAAACAGGCAAATTCTAAGAGCTTCGATATCAGAAATATTCCTCCGAAACACTCGATACAGATACAAGATAATGATCTCTCCCATTATTTAGCATCCCGCAGTGATCCCAGGTTGCCAAGCAAACAGTGCGACAGAGCCCAGAAGAGGCAGAGCTTTGCTGGGGTGAGTGCTGTGACTGTGGCGGGAGACACACGGGAGGCTCAGAACTTCAGTCTGTCCAGTACCACACGTCTGTCTGACTGCCTCAAGCACTTCTGTCCCCGTCAGTGTCATGCAACATACTGCCCAACCAGCAACCCCCACCTCGCCCTGGTCTGGGGGGCTGCCAAAGGACCTGGACACTAAGAAGCCTTTTCTTTCTCGTATGGACAGGAATGTTTCAGAGGACATTTGGCAGAAGTCACTTACATTTTCTCTAGGAAGGTGTACCGAGAAGCGTTGTATGTGAGGGGATTCCGAACAATGGCCATAATATCCTCAGCCCAGCTCTGGGGACAAGCAGAAGACAGAGGCAGTTGGGCGTTACGGAACTGCACCAAGCAGCACAGCACAGCAAACACTGGAAGGGCACGGACCTGTCCTGATACCGCTGGGCTACAAAACCCAACAACTGTGCCCTGGGCTTGGCTCTGTCACCTTCCTACTGCCCATACATGCTAGCAGCTGAAACTTTTCCCCAAGTCTTCTCAGCGGTCTGTTTATCCATACAAAGCTCATGAAGGCCAAAAACTACATACTAAATTTCTTCCACTAGTCCTTCTCCACGCAGGGCAGAAATTTCTAGAACTATGGACGTACCACACCTTACTGGAACATAAACCTGCTCGGTTATAGCCCTGCCAGTACCATTGGCAAGGTTCAGTCCCCTGCCTCCCCCTCTCCCCCTCACTGCCCCAATCCTCAGCGTTTCCCAACGTTTCCCCGCCCTCAGGACCCGATACCTTGCCAACATTCTCCTTGTAGGACACAAAGTTATGGAACGTGAGGTCCACCATGTCAGGGCCAGACACGATCGTCAGAGTCTTAAGCAGGAAGGTGCTGTGAGGGTAATCCAAGTTAAAAACCTCTCGGAGCTTCTGGCACTGCAAAAGAAACACAACCGATGGGGAAGAAGGGAGAATGAGGCAAAGTGCACTTGAAAAAACCAGGACCCAACCCAAACACTGGCCCAAATCCACAGCAAGCTTTTCAAGGGCTGCAAAGTTGTTTAACCTGTTCTTTCTTTCCTTGTCTTTCCTAACTTTTCATCTCTATTCTGGAGCCTGCATCACCTGGATCCCCCACGGAACAAACCATGGTGACTAACACCACTGCACAAACGTGCTGGTTTGGTCTGAAAGAGTGAACGTTGGAGACTGCTCGTAAAGAATTTCCTTCTGCCGCTCCAACCTGAGCGTGCAGCCAGGTGAGTATTTGGGCTGCTCATACCAGGTCGCTGCAGCCATCCGTTTGTCAAACACGTGCTGAGAAGGTCTTTGAGATCAGTGTGGTATCTTCTGCCATACCTCCCTCACCACAAGAAGGATGTTGTTTGGGACCCAGAAGGTCTCCCAGCTTTAGCCCTGGCTACTGGAGGGATGGGCTCTCTCCCTCCAAGCCACATTCTCTGCTAGTTGTAAGTTTCTAGAAGTGGTTTTTTCCACAGCAATTGCAGTACCCTACAGTGATGGCTCACCAGAGATCTGTTTTGTTAACTATAAGGCTCATCCGATTAGTCATACTTGGATTTCACCACCATACGAAGGTATTTATAGAATCCCTTCACATTATTTAGCATTTGCTGCATTCCCAGTAAGGCGTCACTAAGCCAAGGTATCCTGCAGCTGGACTGACAGCCGCTGTTGATAACGAAAGGATAAAATTCCCACAGCCTGGAATAAAGCGCAGCAATTCATTACCTACAGCCCAGGATAAATCCCTATCGGAGCAAACAGGGAGGCTGCCAGAGCACCAGCTCCCTCAGAAACTAACGGCAGAGATCACCATCGGGGTTGTTAGCAGAGCGGGTCAGGCTCTGACGTTTAACTGGAGCTGGAGTCCGAGCTCTCGCTGGATGCCCAGATCTACCGGCAGACACATGGCTGAGTTACCGTGTTTCAACCTCAGCAAAAGAGGCTGGAGCTGAACACTTTACCTTTGTGTTCGCTGTAAACTCAGAGCACACACCAAGCCAGTCTCCCCAGTTCAGCTCATGTGCAGGGACTTGTTACGCTGCTACTAACCGGACAGCCTCTGGATCTTCACAAGTTGAAGAAAGCAAACTCCCCGACCGGAGCCTTCCATGGATCTCAGTTTGTCCCAAACCAACCAAAAACCCCGACACAGCCATCTGTTTGCATCCCACAGCTATCCCAATGGAAGCAATTCCATTCCTGCCCCAGAATTTTCTCTCTCCGTTTGGACTGTAATAGCGGACGCTCCGCAACAGCTCAGCTTCAGGCAGCCTCACGTGCCTGCACAGTGTCACACACAGAGCTCACAGATATTTTACAAGGAACTCTGCACATTTTTTCCACTGCATTTTTTCCAAATTTCTGGAGCATTTGCCATTTTGACACATCTGTAGCAAACAGGCATCTTTAGGAACAACAAGGTGGGCTGGATTATAACACATCACCCCACTGCTGTCTCTCACTTCAGAAAAGCAGCTCTGCAGGGTAACTGAAAACGGTCCAACCCAAGAGCACTCGGAGGGAAAGAAGGGGGAAGGCAGTCAGCCACCCAGGAGATGTGCCTCTTTTCTACCAGTTAGGGAATTTCTAAAATGCCTCATTTTTGCTTTGTGAGCAATTTTCCTTTGCAGAAGCGAGCAGCACCCACGTACCCACACCTTTCCACACTCACAGCGACTTCTTGATGCAGCTTAACTTTTCATTACAAGTGGCAAAGTGTTAGGATTTGAACTTCAAATTTAACTTCATCTCGCAAACCCACTGACGTTTGTTCAGCTTCCTTACCTCTGGTGTTGTAAATTATACGAAGCTAAGACAATAGAGAACTTGTGGTTTATGCTGAACTCGTTTCCTGTATTTGTTACAAATCGGCTCCTCCCAGCCCTTCCTTCTCTGCAAGCTGCTGTCGCCTGGCTCCCAGCAGATGTTTTGGTTCATAAACTGAGGCTGCATCAGAGCTTCTGCCTTTATCTAGCTGTGCTCTGCCAGACCATAACGCTCCGATAGCTGCTCACCTCCTCGGAAGCTGCTGTTCAGGGTCAGCCTCAGCCCGTGCAGCTGGCCACATGCCGTGCCCTCTATCAGCATTAACTTGCCACATGCCCGCACAACTCGGGGAAGCTGACAGCTCATTTTACCAGAAGCAAACTGCAGCGGGGAGGGGAAAGGCTGATCTTGTTGGGGATCTAAGCGGGGTTGTGTTCCCCAGCCACCCAGTTCCTGCCTGGCCTTAAGCACGTCGTTTCTCTGTGCTGCCTGCTTTCCGTGGGGATTATCTCGCTCACGGGATAAATGCGGCGATGTTGGTGTGACGCTGAATGAAGACGGTGAGAGAGGAGCAGAGACGGTGTCCAAGATACTGAACCTGACGCCGTGTCTTGGCTCTTTCGTGACCTGTTTGCTTTCAGCACCCTGTATGCAGCCTCACTGCGGGATTACTCAGTGTCACGCTGCGGGTGGCCACAGGGAAAACAGGAGTGGCTATGTGAAAAGCAGGACAACGGTATTAGCCGTGCAGATCAGAGGAAGGGACACATGCTTAGCCAGTCGACTTAGAAAACCTCCCAAACAAACAGAACACAGCCCACCGGCACAGCGGCTGACACACAGACCCAGCTTGCATTTCACTTCCCACCCTCCTGATTTCCCTAAAATCCTGATCTGTACAAACCAGATTCAGAGTCCAGAGAAAAGCAAATTCTCATGCAAATATAATCAAAGAGCCAGGCCTAATGCAAGAGAGAGAGGGGGACAGTCCCTTCTCCACCTGAAACGCCACACAGCCGAATGCCAGCTGGGATCGGCCACAGCTGCACGGCCTCTGACAATTCTGTATCTCATGAAACACGACGTGATGCAGTGCTTGTGAGCTCTTAGGAGCCAGGACTTGACAACAAGTCTTCTCTTCTGGAGAAGAAAGGTCTTGTTTGGTTGCCAGAAGGGAAAAGGAGCTCCAACAATTATTCACACGCCTTTGGCTCCGCAGGTAGTGCTCATGCCCTCGTTAGCAGCGCTGCTGCATCACGACCCAGCAACAAGCGATGGCTGCGGAGCGGGGAGGGCTGTCCTGCACCGTCTGCACCGCGGGGACCAGCCCGACCCTGCGCCAAGCATCGCAGTGAGACGAGGCAGAAAAAACACACACAGATGGAGCACTCTCAGCTCTCATTGCTGTGTTATCTAAAGGAACCGGAAAATGCAGCAGCACACAGATTCACACGGCACAAAACAACCCGCGGCACTCTGGAACTGAGCAGGAACAGACTGCGAGAGAGAGATGCAGCCTGTGCATCCCCAGTGGCTTCTGTCCCTCTGGTCTACGAGCTCACGCTGGGGAGAGGTGGAGGAGGCAGAGGAAGGGCCCAGCCTGATAAAAGGCCATTATTCAGATGTGTGGTTCCCTGCTCCACTCTTTATCAAATCCTGTCCAAGCCCCAGGCTTCTACTTGCTTTTCCCTTGCACGCACCCTTATCCGTTGTCTCCACGGGGCTCCTTGTGATCCCTCTTTCACTCGGAGGCCTGACCACCAGGCACGGTTTGTTCCCCCCGCGCTCACGCCCATTGCGGGATCGCAGCGCAGGGCTGAGACGATGCTCAGGCCCCCGAGCTGCCACCTTCCCCTGCGATGCAGCAGAACCACTGACCACCCACGAGCTGTTTACAGTCCCTGCTCAGCCCCAGCGCAACGGGAATGCTCCTGCATTCCTGGCTCCTAAACACCACCCGCTCCTACTGTATCATCTCGAAAAACGATGTGTGAAACACCTTGGTATGAGCTTCTCCCTTGGGCACGCTCCGTTCAGAGCCTGCTCCTCTGGCTCAGTAACAACACAATGCGGGTGGAGGATGAAACTGGTTTATAATTATGACAGTTAGAAAATACAACTTCTGTTTTTATGAAAAATTATGCTTGTTTCAAAGCCAATGCCTGCTGAAATGTCTAAACAAAGCCCAAGATGAGGCCAACAGCCCAGCAGCCTGGCTGAAAACATTGTGTATTTTGGTCCTAATTATGACATTCCCTGACAGTGTTCTGGGGTCTTGGTGCATCAGAAAATAACAAAATGGAGCAGCCTTCATTTTTCCCTGTTCCTGAAACAAAAACACAGAACTGCACTGTAAATAACATCCTGATTTGCTTCGGCATGCTGCTGAACTACCTTCAGTAGCTTTTTATCTTGTCGCGTTTATGTTAGTCCCTGCTACTTCTTATCTTTATTACTCCTGAACACGCACCGAAGTTCATTCTGCCCTGTCTCTCAAGACATTTCCATCGAGAAAAAACCCCGCAGAACACCGAGTAGCTCTCCAAGAAAATAAAGCGAAGGGGGCGAGAGGGGAAGACGTGCACATGCGTAGAAGAGGTCATGGGAGGACTGGGGAGGGGGGCGGGAAGGGGAGGAGAGTCTCTCAAGAAGGTACGGCTGTCCCTCACCTTCAGGCAGGTTCAGTTCCAGGAACCGTTTCCTCCAGGACAAACGGCAGTGGCCCTTCTCTCCTTTGGAGGTGGCTCCTATTGCTGCCAGCCCTGAGTCACTTGTCCCTTTTCCAGTGTCACACTTGCTGTGCTGGGCACTCCAGGCTGGCTATCTACTCCCTAAACACTGCAACGGCAGGAAGGGGGTCCCAGCAGCCCCTGCCCCCCAGCCTGCAGGGACAATGCTGTGACCCGAGACAATGTCATCGAGGCAGTGTGTGTGACAGCAGGTCTTTTCAGAAGTGGTTTTCTGCGTGGGCGCTTTGGTGTTATTCTTCTTGCTGTGCAGGGAGAGGTCACAAAGGAAAACCCCAAACCAGCAGTGGGAAAGTGTCACTGAAAGCAGGTGACTCCCAGCATCCCCAGTACAACCACCCGTCAGCAGGGACGCTCACTCGCCCACGTCCCTCTGAAGAGCTCAGGGCACGTTCCACCCTCCCGCAGGTTGAACCCCAGCCGGGAAGCAGAGTGCCTTGCAGAGGAAAGCAAGAACACGGACCCTCTCAGTACGGCTCTGTCCTTCCCTGTGAACACCTTCAGCCACGATTCCGTACGAAAACCAGACCCCGAGCTGCAGGGAGGCTGTGGGTTTGCTCTGGGGTCACTGGCAAGGCAGGGGAGGGGGGAGAAGGATGCTGGATGTGTTACTGACCAGCCAAAGCTCTTCCAGCAGCTGTGATCTTGTTCTTGTCAGAAATACCGCCCATGAGCCCCTTCCCCTCCACTTTTAGCCAATGAAACAAGTAACCGTCTGATTAATTTCCGCAGTTACATCCCACAACCATGCCAAGCTGTTGTTTTGTAACAGGGGAGACAGCACCTTCTACCATCCCTGCGCCCTTCACCCCCAGCAGATCTTTGCTTGCTGTCACACCCGTTTTTCCGATTCACACCTCTCCGTAACGATGCACCGGACACAGCTGCCCGATGCGGAGCCTGTGCTGATTCACGTTAAGAAATTTCCACTGCTTTCTGCATTCCTTTGAGCAAACTCTGTTCTCAGGAAAGCCAGCTGGATACACATGGAGGGATCTAAGCAAGTCCTGCAGAAGCACCGTGGACAGGACAGCCACGTGTAAATACAGAATTTCCAGGACTGGACGGCACAGCTCTCCACTGTTTTGGTTCATTGGCCACTCCAGTGCCCGCACACGACCTCTCACCATCCCGTAAGGGAAAGGTGGATAAGGAGCCTGGTGCATTTTACTACGTGTTGTCATAGAAATGCCAGAAAATTCCCTGAAATAAAAAGGGACTTATTTTCAATGGGTCTCTGTGAAATGCAGAATTCAGAAAGCACTTGGGATTTTCACAGCAGAGGTTGTCACCAAGTGCATCGCTTCTGCCTGTTGAGAATACTTAATAAATCACTTGGTGCTTGACTTTTTGTAAAAATGAGCTGTAGCCAGTTCCCAGGGCTGTGAAAACAGTGTCTCTGGCCTATGACAATGGCTTGAATACAGCAGCCAGAGCAGGTCAGAGCACAGCTCCATCCAGATGCCTGGGGAAAAGCACAAGGACAGGGCAAACACAACGATATTTCCCTGACACATTTCAGCAGCTTCCAGCGATTTATGATTCAGCAACTTCCTAAGCCAGAGGCACCATCTCGCCTTTAATAACCCTCCAAGGGCATTTCCTTCTCGTCCTGACTTTTTAAACTTGCGTCCATGTTCATGACGTGTGCAGAAGGCATCCCGCAGCGACACGAGGTGTAAACCAGCAGCACCTCCTTCTGCTCGTGCTCAACCTACTTTGGAAAATTCCACTTGATGTGTAGCTCTTGCACTGGAAGAAACCCTGAGTAAACTGCTTCGTGCTCACCGTCTCCATTCAACTCCTGATTTTACAGCCCTCCACAATGCTCCTCCACATCCCCCTCTTTTTTTTTTTGGCATACAGCCCCTGCCTACTCGAATGCTCTTCCTACAGTAGCCACTTCATTCTTTTATTCAACTTGCTGCTCTTCTCTCCCTTTTCCATTTCTTTCTCTCATCTGAGATGAGGGCACTCAAAATGCAGAGACCTGGGTGCATTCAGGGTGTACACAGTCGTATGATTTCCTCTTTCCTTACAATTCCCAACACACGACATATTTGTATGTTTTGAGCAAAACCTACCGAACACTGGGATGATATTTTTATGGATTTACCTTATCCTCACAATCTTGTTTCTGAGCAGCAATAGTAAACTCAGAGCTCGTTATTGCAGAAGGGGTTAGGATTGGGGTTTTTTTCTGTGCGCTACCCAAATTTTATCTGTACTAAATTTTACACTTATTAGATCACCCAGTCAAATCAGCAATTCAAGGTCTTTCTACAAATCAGCCCTCATTGTATTACCCCAAATACCTGGTACCATCAGCAAACTTTGTCTCTTTGGTAGGATGTCCCAGGCCCAAGCACTGATCTTCCCAGGAGTCTGCTGGTTCTCTCTCTTCTCTCCAGAGCCCTGTCTCTTATTCTCCAGCAGTCATCTTTCCACGCCAAGATGTCCTCTCTGTTCCTTAAGAGCCTTCCCAATTTTATTGAAAAGATTTAGAGCTAACTATGGAACACAGCCACTACTCCCCCTCCTCTTTGCTTTTTGCTACCCTGGCACTGCTCACGGATTTCCTCACTCTTTTCAAAAACTTCTTGGTGCTTTTATTAAAAATCTCTTTTAAAAGGCCATTTTCATTTTCCTCTGGATATGGAACAGAGTCATCCCAAAACTGATCTGAGAATTATTCTTAAAAACCTGGGGTTGGTCTTGTTTCCAGAACAATTCCTCGTCTGTCAGCAGGGGCCCATTACAGAAAGATGCTGTTTGAGCAGAAATTCCTTTTGTTTAGAGGCCACTCTGCACGTGTGCCAGCATGTTCCTCCCAGTAGTCTCCAATTAGTCTTAACTAATTGCTAAAATCCAGGATGTTTTTCTCCAGCCTGGCTGCTGCTACCAGAACATCCACCTACAGCCTCAGTACTTACACCTTCAATCTACAATCTACAGTGAAGCTGAATTCATTTGGTAAACTCAGGTTACTCCTGAAGTTGGACACCCTAGAAAACAGTATCTCATGTCTCTGCTTTGCATTGGCCTTTCCTCACTGCACTCTGGGCTGTAGCACCCAGCTCTACCGGCTCCAAATATTTTATTCTCTCAAATGAAAAAACACTTCTGAGCGCTTTTTTCAAACGTATTTCCCACAAAAGTTGCAGACAAAGTCTTAGGCGTACTGAAAACTCAAACGTTTCATTCTAGTGAGTTTCCAAGAGGAAACAGAGTTTCTCAGAAGGAATGATGATTTTTAAGAATTGTTTAAGATGGGCACTGTCCTTGAGCTCCGCTGTGCCTTTCCCACCCACCTCGTTACGGTCTTTTGCGACACATCAGTCTTGGGGAGCTCTGCACAGACATTTCCAGAGTGGTATTAAGAAAACAGGGGTACTACTTACGCAAAGAGGCAGCTCGAGTCTCTCGGTATAGATTGCAAAACCTTCCCCTTTGACTGAGAATCACCTGTGTTATCATATGGAGCCATTATCCTTGCTCCCTTGTTTCCTTCTCACATTCCAGCTGTACTTCCATTTTCTGCTCGCCTCTTCCATACATGGAAAAGTTAAACAAAAACCAGACCCAGAAAAAAAAAGTCCAAACAAGGACAACTTTGCAGCAGGAAGCTTAAATTACAACTGAAACCAAGAACAAAGCCATAATCATGTGCTGCCCTTAGTCTGCCACCCTGCAAGCAGACCATTTAAAATTATTTGGGGGGAAAACCAAAAAGCAGCACTAGTTTTTCTGAAACTATATTTTCTTCCCTTTAAAGGGGAAAAAAAACCCCACCACACACTGCATTGGAATCTCACTGTAACTACGGGTTTGTAGCCGCCTTGACCCAGCCTGTGCATCTTTGCACAAGAGAGAAGCTCCGGTGACTCAATGCAGAAGCATCACAAGTCTCCGCAGGACTTCCCAGTGCAGCTCAGTGAACCTAACGGCCAGGCCAAGATTAAAGCTCCCAGATGCACGGTGGGGAGAGAACACAGCTGCTGTGCACGACAGAAAACGAGTCTTTTGGCAGGCACTTGGAAGGGGAATTGTCGTTTTCCCACAAGCTCATACACCATACCCGGGATGCACCTTTCTTTGGGGTGCATGAAGGAGCCCTGGGGAGTCCAGGGCCAAGAGCAAAGATGGCTTTTCTATATTTACACAGTTGTGATGTAAGGAGACAAGGTCCTCTCCACCTCCTTGCAACAGAAAGCCAGGGTAAACCACCTCAGCTTATGCCAAAGCCCTAGGCAGCCTCTCCTTTCCCATATGAACAACTGGCAGAAATGAAGCCATGCACTCACCTTGGGGATTTTGGCAAACCGCCCCACTCGAGTATCTCGGATGCTGGTTATATCCAAAATTTCCATTTCCTACAACAGAATAAGGACAAGGAAGATGAAGACAGACAAGGAAGAAGGAAAGAAATCCATTAAGGAGCCCCCAGAAGCTGCAAAGCAGGTCTCAGCCAGTGCCCTGAGGAAGAGCCCTCCCACCAGGAACAACGCAGGCAGGGAACCACCGGCTGCGAATACACCGAGCCAGCAGGCTGGCTAGTGCGCACATGACAGTGGCCTGCAGCACTGTCCTCTTCAGGGTGAGGCCAGGGGCTCGGTGTGGATCAGCAGGAGAGGGAGCGTATCACACGCATACAGGTTTACACAGGGAAACCACCCCAGCTGTAGTCCATGTGTTAACAAACCCACTAACACTCTCAGCCTGTGTTCTGCCTCCACACACTCGGCATGGAGCAGCCGAGCTGGAAGGCAGGCAGGACCACCTCTCCCCAGGTCACTCCCTGCAGACCTTCACCTCCTCTGTTCTGAAGCAATTCCCACGGAGGACATTCCACAACCCTCCCTAGGCAGCCCACTCCACATCCTCACTGCTAGAGCTGTCATGTTTATTTTGTTCTTTTAATATCCAACCTGAATTTCCTTCCTCTGTTACTAATTTGTCTGCTCACCACAGATCTGGAGAACAAATTATCCTTGTTGCAGCAGATAATATTATTTTCCAAGGTCACAATAAGGAACAATGTGGATACCATGCCTTCTGGCTGCATCCCCATTTTATTGTCAAGCAGGATGGACATTTCACTCCTAATCCTGCTCCTTTCTGAATCCCTAGTGTGAAAGTGGTGCAGTTTTTCTTCCTTGCTGTTCACGACAAGCAGATCTCAAGAAGAGTCATCCAAAGATTCATAAGCCACATGAATTCAACAGAAGAACTACTGACCATACCACACCGTGCTCTGTGTCAGCCCATCTCGTGCTGATGCCTGCACATGGCTTTGACGAGCCTGCTCCAACTCCCTCCGGCAGCCGGCATTTGCCCAGCACCCTTGCTAGCTCACACTGCCTGCAGATTCCCTCAGAGAATTTTAGGAAAGATGCCAGACAAGTGCTTCCCCAAAGATGTAAAACAGGCTGCTGCTCCACTGCAGCTCTCAAAATTGTTTACAGTTTATTTTAGGTGCTAGTCAACAGCATTTTCCAGGAAAATGAGCCCCCCTGCCCCAGTCCAGGTCTCCTCATGTCAGCTACGCTTCCTTACCCAGCTCCCTCTCCGAGGTAATCAAATCCCTGGTACCACTAACCCAGGGAAATATCTCACTTTTGACGGGTGCCAACAGCTCCCCTGGCCCCGTTTTGTGCACCTCCCCCAGTGCTACCACTTCTTCCTGCTGTCTGGCTGGAACCCTTGCAGCAAAGTTCTACTGCCAGTTGCAGACCTTGAAAGCGGAATGAGAGTGACGGAGGAGGCTGAAAGGAGAGCACATCTTCCAGAGGGATGTGACAGTCCCCAGCCCCGTGATGCTGTGTTCTCAGAGGACACAGCTGTGTGGCAGTGCCTTGTCCCCACCAATACTGGGGCACAATCTTCTGAGAAGACAGAGCTCACCGAACACGTGAGGTCTCCTGGCCAGGGCACTGTGCGGGACTGCAGGCTCTGTCTCTTTATCTCCATGCCTCTTCAGCATGTAGGTCATGAGGAGGAAGTAGAGCTGAACCACAGCTCTGCTCTGGAAAGCAGAAGTAAGCCCAGCCTTCCACCTCCAGTCAGCCAGATCTCTCCACCCCTCATTGCTACTCATCAGGGAGGAACTGAATCCTCTTTCCTGCATTTGTTGCCTTTGTTGTTCCTCTCTGCACCTCTGAATACAGACAAATCTGCCACTGAATAAGGACGAGACTCCCAGGTACTCTGGGAGGGGTTTCCCGCTAAGTGGAATGAGTGTGGCAGCTTGCCCCCGAGCGCAGAACTCCAGCAGTTACGGTGTTTTACTCTTGCACAAACCTGACTGGCTATTTGGAGACCAAGCTGTGAAGCCTTAGCACTCACCTTATTCTGATCGGTCCAGTATAGGTAAAAGCCCTTTGGATCCACTCGAAGAATCACAGGAGAAGCACTTGCTGTTTCCTGACAAAAAAAACAAACAAACAAACACAGAAGAAAGAAGGTTAGCATCTTATGGAACTTGGAGAACCCATCACGGGACGCAAGGTTCCCAGTTCAAATACAGACCCAGTCGGGTGAATCATCCCCTGGGATGTATGGAAATTAGCGTGAGCTCTTTGGAGACAGAGATAAAGGATGCTGGTGCCCCTGCTCAGGCTCCAGCCCATTTGCTCATCCAGCCTCGACACCTCCTCGCTGCATTTGACCTCTGGGGCCACACAAGATAGATCATAAGGCCTATCAGCCATTTCTAGGACGGCTTCAAATCCAATTCAGGAAGCTGAAATACCCAGCTACTGAGATAACACCAGCAATGGAATTTGGAAGTTGTATTTGTCAGCTGGCCCTGGGTTCTTCAGTGTCTTCAGAACCCAGACGTCACTCCAGTCTGTCTCCATTTCCAGATTCAGGATCTTCCTTACAGTCAACTGCCCATGCCCCAGTGCATCATATGTTCTCCTCGTACTCGCTGCTGTCTTTCCCACGCTGTACTAGGGACAATGCTGATCTGCACAGCATCATGCCCATGTTCCCAGCGTGCTCGGTTAGCTCCCTGAACACATGGCCACCAGCCACGAAGAGCAGAACAGGCACCGTAGTACTACTGCCCAGAATTGTGCCAGGTTTCTAGATTAACCTTATCTCCTACGAAGCAGCTTTCTTGAAAGCAGCCACTACTCCCCCTCCTCACAGCCGGCCTCCTGATCAGGGACGTGGATGGCTCTGGGGTGCAGGGAGGCTCTCCTGCGGGGTGGCTCCCGGCAGCAAAGGAAATGGTGAATTCTACAGAAGATGGTCTGGCAGCCAAGCTGGCTGCTGCTCACACTGTGGAGTTCAACTCCGGGGCAGAAAGCAAAATCCTGTAATCCAAAATCTTTAAGAGATAGAAACATTTTTGCTTCTACTATGAGGGCTAAGAGTCAGCACAGAGCCTGTGACCTCTAAAGAGCAGCAACCCGGCAGCATGGAGCTCTTGCCATCATCCTTTGCAGCCTGTTCTAACTGTGGGAAAGTGTGATGAGATGGAGCAATGTGACCAGAACAGCCCACTCGTGGAAAAGGCTTGTTGGAGGTCAAGTCTGTAATTAGAGGCAACCTTTTAGGAATGTTTATAAACCAGTAAACCTTGAGGAAAAATCTTAACTCTATGGTTGCAGCAGCAAATAAACACTTGGTGGGCCTTAGAAGCCCAACTTGACTCACCTTGGGTTTCAAGGGAGCCTGACTACCCCAGGAATTCCTGGGAACTACTTAACAGCTTCAAGTTTTTGGGAAAGTGGTCCGCAAGGACTGAGCATAGAAAGTCAGCAGCCATTTCAGACAAGTTTGGCTACTATTATTCTCAGAAACCAAACCCCTGTCCAAATTCAAAGCAGCCCCAAGCACATTCTGCAGGCAGTGGCCCCAGTGGAAAGAAAAGGAAGGCTGCACTTCCCATCGTACCCTGGTGTCACTCTCCTGTTTGTGTGCAGCTAGTGGAACAACTGTCCAGTGTTCCAGCCTGTATCCCTCAGCACCCACCCCTTCTGTCAGCTGTATATTACATTATTTTCTCATTCCAGTGCCACTGGACCAGCCCTGCTTACGCTGCACACAAGTGATCTTCCTCCCCCGCACACACTGCCTTGGGACTTAGAACTCCGTTCCAGCTTTACGCCCCCAGAAGCAAGCACTAATCCCTCCCGTGTTACTGCTGGGGGCTCCTCCTAGTGCGTCTCATTTGCAATTCCGCATCAAATGCTTCCCCCAGATCTCGGGGAATAACCATAACCTGGCCTGCCCACCGTTATCCACACTCATGCTCAGCAGCAGACAATTCATACTGCAGAAAAAATGGAGGGACAGCTGCTGTCCCCTGGCTCAGGTACGTGGGTATTACGGGAAATACTCTTCCGTCTCCTTAGAAAGCGAGGAGGGGGACTATCACACTCCAATTAACTTCTCTTCTGCTGTTCTGCACTTTCTTCCCCTCAGAACAAAAGGCAAATGGAGACTGCAAACCTGGTGTTTGGAAGACACAAGAGGACACCAAGCTGGAGAGAGAAGCAGCTTTCGGCAGCAGCCTGTGGGGCCCCTCGCTGCTCGGCTGCTGCCCCTTGGCAGCTCCCAGACCCAGCAGCCAGGCAGGCATGGGAGGACAGGGCTCACCCCCGATCCACTCCAGCTACAAGGCCACAGAGGAAGCAACTTGGAGCCCAATTTCCTATCTGCAATGCATGAGAGTCCGCTCGGTTCTGCAGTAAATCCCACCCCTCATGCTCCTCCAGATGAGCCCGACGGCAGCATGTGCCCCTCTCCCCAGGGAGGCTCCCAGCAGTGACCACCTTCCCAACCACTGGTTCACAAACAGCGGCGGGACCCTGGGGTCCTGCACACAGACCCCGCGCCACACTCCATTTACCTCCAGCCTCCACCATAACCAGAGGTGCAGAAGCCCATCACAAACCCTAACACATATGTCCTTTTTTCTAGCTTCCTTCCTCACTTCACTCTCCCTATCCAGGCATCACTGCTTCCAGGTACGACACACAACGTCCCATCTCCCCCAGGGAACACACACTCCCGGCCTCCCCACAAACCCTGACCCCAACACGGGCTCTGCCCTGCCACCACGCATACAATCTAGCGAAGCAAAAACCCCGGTACTCACATCATCCCATTTGATGAAGCGCTCACCCTTGGACAGATACTCCTTCACCTCCGGGGGCTGCAGGACAGGGGTAAGCATTGACATCCTGCCCCGCAGATGTGCTCCTCAGCCACCAGAAGCACTAGCAGCCGCACGGTTTGCTCCTCCTTGGCCCCCTCTCCTCTATCTCTGCCTCTCACATGGCAGGGCGCTCTGCCATTGCCACTGTTGGCATCAGAAAGCAAACAGCCTCTTATATCCCAGCCAAATTTAGGAGGGGCAGGGACAGGCAGGCGAGGACCGATGAATCTGCATTGCAAATCAACAGCTCTCCAAGCGAGCAGGAGCAGCTCAGCCCAAGGTCACCTAGAGGAAAGTCTGTGCCGGGTCGAGATGCCCACGCGGGCAGTCACGCACGCACGCCGTCTCTCCAGGAGGGACCTGCTCCTCGGAGTTGTACTTGCGAAGCGCACGGTTCGTAGCACTTCCGCAACTGAACTTCCTTAAATGTTCTCTTTGACGAAGTGCAGACATTGCCAGCCGACACTCAAACTATTTCAGCAGATGTGGTTACGGAACAGCTCAGGCTTTGGCTACAAGCAGACTGCCCCCTTCATGCGATGGGCCAAATATCACGTAAAATAAACTTATCCCTTGCTCCGTACAGACCCCACGTCTGGGGCCACCTGCTGCACTGTCCAGCCTTTAACTATTTTTCCTTTCTCTAACAAGTTCTTCTGAATGTCAACCTGAAAGTGAGAAAGACCAGCAGAGCAGATGAAAATTCCACAGAGAGATGAAATAAAACATTCACAGGAGTTCTTAGGAACTGCAATAATCTCCAGATTCACTTGGGTCTACTGCAGATGCTCTGGAACAGAGCGGGAGAGATGGGGGGATTATAACGATGAAGCTGCACGGCAGGGACAGGAAGCAGAACAGAAGGTTAACAGCAAACTGGGCAAAGCCGAGCCCCTGTTCCTGACCTTGGAATGAAGGAACTGTGTGTGGACAGCAGAGAAGAGAGGCTGCTGGTGGCAGAGGTGCACTGGCTAACCAGGAGAGCGGCTTGTGGAAAGGACTGACATGGGCAAGGGTAATTTTAGCCAAAAAGGCAGAGCCCTACAACTAACAGAAATGGAGATAACCGTGCTACACTGGCTGTAATGGGATTCTCAGCCACACAGTAGGATGTTATCCTTGTTGTCTTCCATGAAAATCAATGTATGGCACTTGCCATTGCTCAAGAGGGCGAGATACTGTAAAAACAATACAGATTCTCCGAGCAGGGTGGACAAAGAAACTCCCACACCGCAAAGAGAGCCAGCTGCATGGTCTTGCTGCTTCTTTCTCCCCTCTGACTCACCTGGTTTGATGATGAGGCCAGCACTTCAAAGCAGATTGGAGGGGGGAATGCTGACTGAAGGAATCCTAAAGGCATTGTCAAGTGTTAGTGGCATGAGGCAGGAGAGATTAAGTGGACCTGTAGAAGGTGAAGAAGTGAGAGGTGGGACGAGCTTCGCCACCTGGTACTACCCAGAGCAGAGGGACCACAGGTGAGATCAGGCAGCCACAGCTACTGGTGCCAGTGGCCCATCTGGTGTTTACCACAGCCAGCATCACCGCTTCACGGGCCATGGCTGCTTCCTGCCAGAACCAGCACCTCACGGAAAGGCTGCTTCTGGCCTGTATTCCATCAGACCTGGACATTCAACAGCTTTCTCTGTCCCATCAACAAACCTAAAGTCGGCAAGAATCCTGACACAGCTTTACTTGCTTGTAGCTCAAGGTCAGCTCTCCCTAAGAGATAAAACAACCTAAAAAAATCCCAAAAACCAACCACCAAAAAAAAAAGAAAAACCAAAAAAAAACCCCATGAAGAGCAGCAACCAGGTTAGCAGCTGTCCTGAGAGGCTGCATGGTGCAGCACACCATCAACTGCCAAGATCCCCGCTTGCATAAAGATGGTCACAAAGCTGCAGCTCACTTCCTTTTGCATAACCCTGGCTCCTTATCTTTCATTTCACACCCCTTGCTCTGTGTGGGAGCTTCTGTCCCTCGCATGAAGACACATCTGATGGAGCAGCGATAGAACAAAGCACCAGTCCTGCCCTCTGCTGAAAGCTCTGCTATCACAGCAGGCAGATGCAGCAGCACTTTGAGCAGTATCTATTTTCCTTCTCCTGCAAGGACTGCCACCCAGTGTGTGCTTAACCTCCATCCCCTCCGGTCAGGGCCCAGTGCCTCCTCTGCTTTCATCTCTTACATTCACCACTGAACACCCCACCACCCACCACCACAGTTTTGGTAGGCAAAAAATTCCTTTTCCCTCCCTTTTGTTTTTTTTTGCTATCGACTCTTCTCTCCCTGGCCTCTCTATCCAGCAGCCTCCACCTCCCCCAAAGCGCACGCAGAAGCAAGGCAGTCAGCACTACCTCCAGAGATTTTACAAGCCAGGGTCTGTCGACAGTGATGTAAGCCCTGCTGCCTGGTAAACCACCTTGAGGGGCTGGCTCCCGAGTTCTAGCAAATCAGTTTGTAACCTCAGCTCCAACCTACTCCTAGCACACAGGCAGTCTGCAAGAAATCTCTTCCAGCGGTGTTCCACTATAATTACACTTTGTGATGTGTAACACTGTCCTCTAGTGAACAGCTCTGAGACTGCACACAGAGCCTCTGGCACTGCCTTCAAACGCCAGGAATAAATTCACAGCCACACAAATCTGAGTCCACCCCGCTGCTCCTTTTTCTGTTCTGCCCTCTGAGCCCTGCCAGTCCTGAAAGGGTTAATCACACCATCAGCACCACACAGGCCAGTATTTTCTCACCACCCCTGGAAAACTGCTGAGTGTGTGTGTTGGGGCATATTTTGTGTCCTCCTTCGAGCACAAACCACAAAGGCCAAGGATTCGCGGCAGCTCTCAGCGGGCAGCACGACTCTTCAACCTGATCTGCAGAAGTCAGAGGGCAGCGGACTACGGCACAGAAAGACAGATGGTCACAGATACCATAATATCATAAGAGCAGTCAGGCCTGGTGTAAAAAAAACCCAAAACCACAAACAAAAACCAATCTGACCAACCACAGAGACATGGTGAGGTCCGTAATTAACTGTCCACTGGGCAGGGATGTGCAGCAGGAGCACACTATGCTTCCAGCACTCTGACGGCTCTCTGTGTTTCCAGACAGCACAGCTGAGCGATGCAGGCAGGCTCACACGCTATTTAAACGCTCTGTACCTTACTGCACTACAGAAGAAATCGCTGCACTGGGATGACTGAACCACAATAATTCCTGACTGCTAGCAAAAGAATGAAACTTTCCAAGATGGTCATTAAGAGAAGAGCAAGGAGGATGAAGAGCAGCAGCACACCAGACAGAATGTGCCCCTCTCGTGTTAGATCAGATCTTAAAGAGACGACGAACCCCCTTTTCGGTCACTTTTGCAGAGGTTTGCTCTCTTGGCACACCACTGCTGTCCACAACACCGCTGTGTGTGCAGGCAGATTGCTGACTCAGCCCAGCGCCGTTAACTAACGAGCACATGAACACACACATGGCACGGCCATCGCTCCCTTCCATCGCTGCGCTCCGAGAGACTCATCTCCCCACTTACCAGGCAATACCCTTCTTCCTACCTCGTTACTGTTATTTGTGATTTTTACATTGCTTTTTCAGCCCCAACGAGCCCAATCAGTGCAGTACATTTTAAATCATCTCCTGTCTTCCTAGAGGTCAAAATTAGATCTTGGAAATTTTTTTTTTTAATTTCATCACATTATTAAACAGGCAAACACACAAAATGATCGCAGATTTCCTGGCAAAGAGCTCTCTAGGAAACATTTAACACTGCATGCAACTCCAGACACGTTTTCTTTATCTGACCTACTGTGAGACCAGGGAGCATTATCACCTTCAAAGCTACATTAACTAGGGTGAAAACCTGTGTTGACTCTGTATAAAAAATAATCTATTTGGATCTTTAAAGGAGTTAAAATTTCATGTTGTCTTAGTGTAACTTGGCAAGGACCCAAACTTAAGCTAAGTCAAGCTAACTTTGCAGACTGGACAAGCTGTTTGGTCTAAGCAAGAGCTTGGCTGCACTAAGATCTGGCCCCAAAGATGTCTGGAGCAATCATACACAAATGAACTACCAAAAAAGCATCCTTCTCTACCCTGGGGAGGAAAAAAACCAGCCCCCGATCCTGTACTGAAATGGGGGTAACCCAGGCTAACCCAGGCCCCCTTTAGCTTCAGGGCTGCATCACGAGACTGTGGATAAGGGTTTCCAAAAAGAATCCTGTTCCAGTGCTTGCGGGGGCAATGACAGGTCGGTGCAACTCTGAATGAAGTGCTGTCATTTTACAAATGTTATAAGCTGTGTTTTCAGACAAGCTGTGTCAGTGCTCTCCCACACATCCATGGGAGCAAATACCTTATGTATATACACGTACATCTGTGTGCACCAGGGAAAAGCACAACTCAGACACACTCGTTCTCCACAGATAAAACTGGGCAAGTTCAGCTTCTGCAGACCATGAAAACCAGAGGCAAAGATGGACAGTCAGATTACACAGCCATTAATCATTGCTGCCCTAGTGCCTGGGAAGTGCTGGTTATTTTCAAAATACAGCCCTCGGAACTGTGTTTGGGTGTGAAGTGTGTGTGGGTGTGTGTGCATCCACATTTCCTCCTTGCAAAGTGAGCAACGAAGTGCTGATTTTTGACTCTCGATGCCTGCACAGAGACTGTGTTCAGAGCCACAACCAACACAGCCAGCACAGGTCCACACCGCAAGAGAAACTTTATTTTTAAAAACCCCAACACTCTCCCTCTTGGAGTTCTGCATGCAGGGAAAGAACAGCCAATAACAAGTTACAAGTTCGTATGAAGTCTATAATCTGTCTGTAGAAGTCATACTGCCGGAGCTCAGACAAGGGAGTGTGTGATATCACAGCAGCAGATGAGGATTTCAGTCCCACAAGCTAACCTCAGTGGAGCAATCAAGCCGCACGCCCCCCACAATAAGCTGATCATTTGTAGGGCATCTCATCAGATTGCCTCCTAATGAGAGGGCACAGGAAGGAAAGGCCGAGGAGCTGCTGAATCAAAAGCACAGGGGCAGCAGGACTGCAAGAAGCCATCCAGCCCATCCCTTGTGACATTTATCAGCTCTGACAGACATTAGTTCTGAGCTTCAGGAAGCCTCTGTTAGCCGGGGAGACTCAACCACCTCCCAGGCAATCCAAGGCAGCATTTCACTATGCTCAGAATCAAGGTCTCTACAGGGGTAATATCTTAGGCCAACAATCCTCCCTTAATTAAGTCTTCTCTGTCCTGAAGCACTAGATACTATCCACTGACTGAACATGGGAAATCAATAATAAAAGTTTATTTAGCTACATCCTTCAGGGGCCCTTGGAGAGCAAACAAACATCCCACTGCAGCGGGGAGCAGCAGAACTCCAGCACGGCTCTTCAGGCAGGTCAGTGGAATACCAACTCTCCAACAGTCTGTCGCAGCACCTGGGTTTTCAACGAAACACAGGTGTAAGGCAGTAAGCAGCAGGCTTCTAAGTAAAACGAGTTTCCCAGTGGACCCTCAGCCAAGTCAAAAATTAGGGAAGCTTATAAACAACAGGACCCTGAAGAGTGCGGTGTTTGTACTGTCGTGGGAGAAAGGCTGTCCGAGGCTGCACAGCTCTCCTCTGCTGGCAGGTCCAGTTCCAGGGTGCATCATGTGCCCCTGACTGTATTTGTCTCAGGCAAGTGATCTCTTCTGTGTTCTTTAGGCAAAAATCTCAGAGAGGACTAATTTTGAAGCTCTGTCTAGTGTCTGACATGTTCACTGACTTTACAAGACCTCTGAGCTGTGCACCCCAGAGCTCTACTTCTGCACCACAGGAGCCTGCTCAACACAGCTTGGTATTTCTGCTAAAACCCAGAGGATAAAGAAAATATCATTACTGCAGCTCTGGCTTCCTGGCTCTCATCTGCTTTTGTGTGGTTGCTAGCAAGGAACTGAGTTTAGGAACAGAAGGCACACACCTTCTGGCAGCTTCCTGAGCTTGAACAAAAGGACCTGGAGAGAAGCTCACACCCATTTATTTGTTCACAGTAAAAAGCAAAGCTTACACCTGACTTTGGTGAAAGCCAACAAGACTTAGTATTTAGTGAAGGCAAGTCTTACTCAAAGCAGAGGGCTTGGCATAGAGGACAGAGCCATAAGAACACTGAATTTCTCTAATAAGGTGGTAGAACTGTTGTCTTCCATGAAGGCTAAGTCTACACCTAGCCAGGGGCACACTGCAGCCTGAATAAGCAATAAGTGCAAGAGGGAGCTGAAGATGCCAGGCTGAAGGTCAAATGTCTGTAGAATGACACAGTTCAGTTTTGAGACAACTACAGAGCTGTAGTCTTGAGTGACGGGGAGGGGAACAAGGCACTTGGGGAGGCAGGAGGGAGTGTAACCCATGTTGAATTATCCATTGCCCCATTTATCTGGGGCAGCTTTAGTTGCTCCAAGAATCTATATCCAAATGATACGAGGTGCGGTGGGTTCTCAACCACACCCCACTCACAACCTTTGCTGGAAATGCCTCCACAGCTCCACTGCATGTCCTGAGCCAGTCCAGCCTGCCAGGACCTCCACTGATGGAAAAACAGAAAAGGAGTGCTATTAACTGTTGCATTTATAAATGAAGTTTTGGTGAGCAGAGGAATAAAAGCAGCACCAGTGAAAGAGCAGCACCATCTGCACAGAGATTAGGGATCAGCTTCCTTCCCAGGAAAGGGGAAGCTGATCTGGGGGACATAGACTAAAAAGCACAGCGGTAACTGTTTTTTATTACATTGATTAAAATATTACACAGATTAAAAACCAAGCTGAAGATCTAAGAAACTATGCTAGAGAGAAAAGGTCCACACTCAAAATACTCTAGCACAAGCTGAGTTTCTAACCACAAAATAAACAGCTCAGTGGCATACACAAGGCAGAGGAAAGGTGTGCTGAAGTCACAACCAAGTCACAGATTTTTTCTTTTAAGTGCAAAGAAAAGATGGAGCAGGATACAGCTGCTGAATGAAATATGAGAAGCAAGGGGAGGAGGGGCTGGAGCAAACCCATCATCAAGAGAAAACAGCCTGAAAAATTAGTAGAAAATCCATTTTGTAGGAAGTGCTGTAAATCCAAATGTACCACTTCAACAGCCCAAGGGAATTTTTGTATAGGATCTATAGAACAACACAGAAGATGCATTTTTATGCAGTTCCTATGCAAAGTTTCAGGAAAACTTTGTCAGTAGTATGCCATCAGCTCATGCTATTCAGGTGTGTGAAATCTGACTTCAAGAAAAATGCAGTCAGGTGTGATTAATCAGGGCAAGAGAGGTAAGTAGCCCACAGAATGCTAACATAATACTAACAAATATTTCCTAGACATACTCAGTTACAGCAACATTTCATGAAAATTAAACATTTTAGAAGGATAGAGCATATCATTAGACACAGAATCACCCGGGCTGGAAGGGACCTTTAAAAATTATCTAGCTCAATCCCCTTGCCAGGGAGAATAAGGCCCCCCTGCCCCGAAGAGGCAGTGCAACCACAGCCACCCTCACCAGGGTAGGCAGGGCAGCTGGGGCGGGATCCCCTCATTCCTTTATCTATTCACATGGACATTATTTTTATTACTGTAGGTGAGACCTGTGCTGAAGCCAAAAGGCAGAGGATCTCCAAAGGCAGCTGGCAGCATGACATCATACCCTTTAGCCCTTACACCCAAGCAAGAGTAAGGTCTGGACACAGAACATCCATGTCTGCAGAGCTGCTCTCTCAAAAAAAAAAAAGGCTTAGTGCCCAAAATCCCTTTGCCCTTGTCAGAATAATCTGCCAGAGCACTCAGACACCGCTCACTGAAGGGCTCCACAGCCCCTCGGAGGAGGCTCCCTTTGCTGCTGGACACTGGGAGCTCCCTGCCGTGCCCAGCTGAAGGTCAGCGTGCACAGATCATCGTTGCAGCGCTATCCTTCCACATGCATGCTGCATCGCTGGAGCTTTTAGTCGACACAACCTACCATTTTTACAGGAATTACAGTCATTTTGAAGTTACTCCATTTTCTGCCCCAGCAGTCTTCCTCAGAGCTGCAAGTTCCATACTTCCTCCTGCAAAAACTCAGGTTTTCCCTCTCTCTCCCCCAACCCTCCTTATTTTTCCTGCTATTGAGAGCAAACAAATAAAATGCTACTGTTAACTTAAAACTCAACCACTCACTTTCTCCGATGCCTTTCTGGGTGACAGTCATTTCTCCAGCTGCCATCAGCCTTTCTCAGAACTGTA
Source organism: Syrrhaptes paradoxus (assembly GCA_013400615.1). Lineage (NCBI taxonomy): Eukaryota > Metazoa > Chordata > Aves > Pterocliformes > Pteroclidae > Syrrhaptes > Syrrhaptes paradoxus. The sequence continues at coordinate 16,700 of VZTO01003513.1, read as the reverse complement.
GCTCCTTGTGAACAAGAGCCTTCCTGCTGCAACACACCTGACTGGCCTGAGATTTAAAAGGGAGAAAAAGAAAACAATTGGAAAGGGAGCAACTAAATCACTCTCAAAAGTGAACAACTCGCACTATGAAGAAAAAAAATGAAAGCTGGTCCATACCCTAGAGCAGTGCTTCAGCTGCCTTCCCAAGTCAGTGTAACTGCTTTGTGAGGGACTAACACGGGGGAAAAGGCCAGGTCAAGCCCTAACAGCAGTAACAGCGTTGGATCACCTCTGCGGGCCTAGGGTCACCCCGCTTTGAAGGGAACTAAACCGGCCTCTCTCCAGGAGTCACAGCTTAGCCAGGGCACCCCTCAGGCCTCACAGCAGCACCCCACGGGGAAGGGCAGGCAGAGGGAAGTCTGCTGACCCCCTCCTCCTGCAGCAGGCCTCAGCCAGGAGCCTTCCTCACCCTCCTCACTCAGCCCTGAAACCAACCCTGGAGCTCGGCCTGGCTGGATGGGACACCACCCGCCCTGCAGGCCCCAGGGGCAGAGCCCTCAGACCCCCTCACCCACGTACCTACCGACCGCCCTCCAGCCCCGAGAGGGCAGGGGGGCTCCGGCAGGCCGGCACGGGCCCGCAGCGGGGCGAGGCGGGGGCCGGGAGCCAGGAGCCTTTCGAGCCGCCATCGTCCCCTCACAGCCGCCATCGTCCCCTCACACACCCGCGCAGCCGCCCCCGCGTGCCCCCCTCAGCGCGGCCGCGCACGCGCAGTGACCACACCCCCGGGGGCCATCGCCCCTTTAACCGCAGCCCCCACGCTGGGCGGTGTTGCCCCTTGAGGCCCCGCCCCTCGCCCCCGCCCGCGGCTGGCGGAGCGGCGGGAGCAGCGCGGGCCGCGGCACGAGGCGGCGGAGCAGCGGCATGTCCTGAGGCGCGCGGGCGGCGGGAGCCGGGCCCCCCCCACCACGGAGGGGTCGGTGGAGCAGCGGGCCAAGGGCCGGGCCCCCATGAAGGAGAAGGAGGCGGGGGCGGAGCGGGGGAAACCCGCCACTTACACCGGGGACAAGAAGGCGCGCATGGCGGCCAAGACCAACAAGAAGTGGGTGCGCCTGGCCACCGTGCTGGCCTACGTCCTCTCCGTCTCGCTGGCCGCCATCGTCCTCGCCGTCTACTACAGCCTCATCTGGCAGCCGGTGCGCGGCGGCTCCGGCCCCGCCGTTACCACCGCCGCCTCCTCGCAGCCCCGCGCCGCGCCGCCGCCGGGCCCCGCGGCCACCCAGCCCC
>VZTO01003513.1:0-15372 GCA_013400615.1 Syrrhaptes paradoxus | reverse complement strand
GGGGGATGCGGCGGCGGGGCTCGGCGGAGGATGGAGGCCGGCCCGGGGGGGGTCGCTCGGCGCTGGACGCTGGGGAGGCGGCACCGCGACCCCCGGCGCGGGCGGGCCCCGAAGAGCTCGGGCTGGAGACTGACCCGGCCCGGGGGCCGGCGGGGGCAGGGAGGATTTGTACTGGCTAGAACTGCGGGTTTTTGGTTGGTTTGGTTTTTGGTTTTTTTTTTCCTTCCCCCGTTTTTCCTCAAAAGGGAATTTTGTGGCTTGGTTTTTTTTCCTCTCACCGGGGCTAGCTTCTCCTTTCGAACCCGCGTTGAATTCCTGCGCTGCTCGTGCCAGTCTGTTACCGAAGAGGATCTCGGTGTCCAGGGTTCCTCCCTATTTACAGGATCAGCTGGGAACAATATGAATTTAGAGGCTGTAATCCATTGTTTAAGTAAAAACAGTTTTGTTTAACAATGAGCATAAACTTATTTAAAAACATGTGAAAGGTAAATTGACTTGTTTACTATATTAAAATATTTTCCCAATATGAAAGTCTCTGTAAGACAGTACGTTCTCTTTGGCAGTGGGAGGACGATTTGGGCAGAATGTTGAACTGGAAGGGCTCTGGGTAGCAAACATGGTTTGCCCGCTGTAACGGGCGGCTGTGGCGTGTAACGTCGGTGCATTTGTCATTGGTCTCCTTGGGTGAGGCTGGAGAGACCTCCGTACGTGCCTGACTCTCGCTAATCATGGCAACTAAGCGCTGGTGAGGAGAGAAGGTTTGATCCTTCCTGACAGCGGCGGGTGGAGCTCTGGCGGTGGGCGCCCGTGGGCAGCTGCGGCCGTGTGCAGTGCGGGCTGCGAGGGGCTTCGCGGCCGTGTGCGGTGCGGGCTGCGAGGGGCTTCGTGGCCGTGTGCGGTGCGGGCTGCGAGGGGCTTTGCGGCTTGCATGCTCTCATCTGCGTGGGATGGCTGAGCTTAGAGACCGTCACAGCACCTCGGTGACATCGGGAGGTAGGTCTGTGGCAGCCCCTTGGGATGTGTCCTGGGCAGGCTTTGCTCCAGGCTGGATGTCCTCCTGCTCTGTAGTCCTCAGACATGTTCCGTGTGGCCCTGTGCCATGAGGAGGGCTGTTGGTAGGATGCTGTCGGCTGGAAGCTGTAGGACCCATGTGCTCTGAGCAGCTGCTTTTCCGATTGATGGTTTGGGTTGGATGCCTTAACTGTGAGGCTGCCAGGCTGTTCGTGTCCCTGTGGAAGGAGCTCGGGAGTTCACATTCCCTCTGCTCAGGGATAAAAATGTGCTCTAACGGTGTCCGTGTTTCAGTTGTGCAAACCATTACGGTACTGTAAAATACGGCACTGACTGTTCCCAGGGTTGGAGGGGGGAACACAGGTTTCTTACAGCGGTATGGGTTGGACTGGTGGTGGGCATTAAGCCTGCGTCGTCAGCTGGGCATTGCCTTACAGCATCTGGTAAAGGTAGAAACAGGAACAGAGCGCTTCCAGAAAGAAATCGTTAATGTTCTAAAAAAGAAAGCCAGCTGGTGGTAAGGAACAAACATCGTACGGAGTCATTTCAGCCCAAAGCGTGCGTGTGGTCTTGCTGCCTTTCTGCAGGGCCAGTAGAAGGAGCGGAAAGCCCAAAGCTGCCGCTGTGGCAGGCGGCTGCCCTGCCACCCCCTTACCTCCTGAGCTGCTTCTGAGCTCTTCCCCCTTACCCACCGCAGGGCTGATGGTGTCCCGGCAGCTCCACTGGACGGTGGCTTTGCCCAGCCGCTGGCTGGGTTTCGCCCCGTGTGCGTGTGTTCTGTAGCAGTGGGTGATGGTGTCGATACCTGTGCGTGGGGCAGCCACCCGCACGCCCGGGGTCCCGGTGGTAACGATGCTGTTGCTCTCCCTGGTGCACGCCTGTGGCTGCAGGGGGAGGTTTTCTGCAGTTCTCTGGGAGAGGAGCGAGTAAAGGACAAAACAGGCTCGTTGCTTGGTGCCAGTCGAGTTCAGCCTGGTTCTTGGCTCTGGTACTAGATGCAGAACCAGTTGGGAAGTGTCTCTGGGAGGGAGCTTGTGTTTAACTTTTAAACATTTACCGATAAATGAAAGCTGGGTGGGATGGCGCAGCTGCTGGGATCTCCCAGGTCCTGGCCTTGAGCTCAGAACCGGTGACTCTGCGGTGGCTTTGAGCCGTGTGTCCGGCGTGTGCTGGATGTACCGACTCCTGGCATTTTCCTCGCGATACAATTGCTCTCGGAAGGCTAACAGAGCACGGCTGCGTGGAGCAGATGGAAGACGAAGGGAATTGAATTAAATGGGCTGCGTGGCCCTCGTCCAATCTGTCATGTAACTGCAGAGACATGCCTCGTGCTCAGGAGCGGGGACAACTTAATGCTCTTCACCCAGTTTGTGGTTTGGCAGAGGGCCTTTGGGACAGTGACAGTGTTCAGATCTGCTTTATCAAAGGGAACGGACCCATTCCTGATGGCTGCCTCCCTTTCTGGTGCTAAAAATAGTGGATGAGCCAGTACTGAGATGGTTGTGGCTGTCTCCGTTCCTGTGTGAAAGTGCACGCTTGGTGAGTTCCCAGACTGCTGCTGCATCTCCTCTGCTGACAAACGGAGATTTCAGGGGAACGCTTCCGCTCTGTACCCGCTACAGCTGGCTGTGGGGCACCCTGGTACCGCACCGCTGCTGCACTCGGTGTGCACCGGGGGAAGCTTTAGCTTGTAAGGATGCAGAAGGACCGCAGACTGCTGCCCCAGTGGCCAGGAAGCTGTTGTGATTTGCGCAGCCTTGTTTTCCAGAGCCCTTCTGCACCGAGATTCTTCAGCTCAAATCTCTCCATCCTTTCCCTAACCAGGAATCGTTGTCCCCAGGAGGAAAATCTGTTCCCCTTGAGATGCTCCTGCTGGCTCTGTGCTTGCTCTGCTCTCCGTGGCAGACTGTCCAAGAAATCGGTGACTAAGCACGCTTTGCAAATACTTCTAGTAACAGACATGGTTCGTCTGCACTGGTTTCTAGGTGTAAACCGACTTTGTAAAATTCAAGGTGATTTCTTGGGAAGTAGGTTGGCTGCAACAGATAACAGCTGGATTGTCATTTTGGGCTGTGAATTTTTGCATTATGTTGCCATCTTTGTAGTGAGACAGTCATCTGCATCTCAGCATCATTGTTTAGTACCCTAAAATCGTGCGGTCACTAGTGTCAGGTAAACCTGAGGTCTAAAAGGCAGACTGGCTTGTTTTCTGCTTTATTACTTCAGCTCCAATTCGGTCTTTCACTTCATTGCTCCTCAAAAAAAAACCCAAAAAAACATCAAAAAACCAGTTCCCTTAGTGTGATTGTATCAGGCGAGGTAAGGCACGGGCTTTTGTGTTGCATCCTGGGTAGAAATCACTGTAACCTCCTGGCTTTGAGTCTCTGTATGATTCAGGACCCGAGTTCCAGATTTTTGTCCTCTAAGAGCCTTTAAAAAGTTGTGGCACAGAGAACAGGAGTGACTACGCTTGTGCTTCAGGTGCAGCTCAGTTCTGCAGTGCGGGGACGGAGGACATCGCTGTCCAGTGTCGAGGGAAGGTGGGAACCACGGTAGATCCTCGCAGCGGGATTTGAGCTGCAAGCCCTGTCAAAGGGAAGTGCTCCCTACAAGGGGGAGCAATAAGTGAGGAATTATTAATGATGTCCAGTCAAAGGTGTACCTGGATCAGATGTTTTCTCGAGCCTTCTTGGTTCCTTCTTGGCACGTGGATGCCTTTGGGCTTACACCTCTTTATTCCATGTAACACACACGCTGCCCTCGTCCCCTTGAGCTGATCTGGTCCAAGGAGAGTGTGTTTGGTGCAGCTCACATGCGGAGGGGCCAGAAGAAAAGGAAATAGCTGGAAAAAAAAGTTACTGGGGCATGTAATGCGCTGCAGCAGCTGGCTCACATTTTCATCTTCTAAAAGCTGCCTTTCCCCCGCGTGTTCTCTCGTGGTCCCCACGTAACACGGCATCTTAGTCCCGGCTTCCCGGGCCTGGGCTGTGCTTCTGCCGGGGCAGGCGGTGTGACTTACCCCAGACCTTGGCTCAGTTCAGGGGCGTAGCTGGAAGGCGGTCTCGTGGTGCAGGGTGATGACAAGATCAGGGGCTGGGACGTCCCGGGGCGTTAAGCAGCTTTGCCGGTGGCTGCGGGGTCTGGGGGAGCTGCCGTGGTGCCGCTGCCAGGGACGGCCGCAGGCACTGCTCTGAACATCGCAGCAGCGCTGGACCCTGCGCCTGCTCCGTGCCTCTAACTGACTTTCAAAGCTTTCCACGTAACTTACAAAGCACTGAGTACGGTGTCACACATTTAAATACAAACATTTCTGACCCAACGCCAGTTTCACTTCAGGCTCCTGTGCCGTTTGCAGCCAATTTACCTGGAGGGGCTCTGGTGGGGAGAACCAGTGAATGCTCCCGTTATTCCAGCTCTGGACTCTCTCTAGTGCTTTGTCCTCGTTAGAAATCTGTGCGGCGTGCTTCTGCTGTAGGTGCTAGACTTGTGGAGCTAGGAATGGAGAGCTGGAGCTGCTGGCTAGATTTTGTGTTGTTGCCTCCTGCAGCAATGGGCTTGGAACCTGGAGTATCTCCAGCTTCATCCAGGTGCCCTTTCGTCCTTGGCTTGAGGCTTTTTAACTTGATCTCTGTGCAGGGGTTGATTCTCTGAAACTAACTGTCGATCAGTTTTAGTGGCAGAGTTGCTGTGTTGAAGCTGGTGGTAAGTTGAGCCAACTAGAGAGTGTCCAGCAGCAAGCTGTGTCTGTGGTTTAAAGAAGGCGTTCTGCCCAGAGCCGCTGCTCTCCCTGTGGTCTGCAAGAGCCAGACCAGCTTTCACCAAACCCGGGAGATACCGGCCACTGCTGCGAGGAGACGGGTACCTCTAGCAGATGACTTTGCACTCTGCAAGCTGCCATCACGTTTGCTCGCAAGAAAAGTGCCGTGGCAATGAGCAGGCTTCGATGCCCCGTGTTTCCGTGCGGGCTGTCGGCGCTGCAGAGGGCTTTTCGGGTAGTTAGCTGAGCTAGCCAGAGGCAAGCGCTTTCCTAAGCGGTGAGCAATCTGAACTGGAGCTGCTCTAAAAAGCAGAGATCGCAGATTCAGTTCAGAAAATGCTCTTCATGTGAGAAACACTGAGAAGCTGGAGCTGTTTCCTCATTACAACTTTTATTTCATATAAATAATCCCTCTACATCCATTTTTTCAACTTTTCAATCTTTTCTCTCACCATCAAGAAGAAACAGCTAGCCACAGTTTCCTGAAAATTTGAAAAAAAAATGCACCAACCAAAGTGCATTTGAGCAAAGTGTTAATGAGCAGGAAAAAAACGACACTGAGAACAGGCACGGTCTGTACGCTCCCGTCCCTCGAGCCTGGTACAGACTCAGTCCTTCCCAGGCATCATTAAATGCAAAGTTACGTGGATTTGCAGGAGAAAAAGGAGAGAAGGGGCAAAAAGTGTTGGTTTTCCTTTCGAAAAGGAGTCTAGGGCGATAAGATGCAGCAACAATTGCCGCTGGGATTTTTATCTCTGCCACAAAGCTCTGGACCGGGGCGGTGCAGGAGTTTCTGGCTGGCTGGGTGCCTGACCGAGGCTCTGGGTCTGAGACCGTGTTTTGCACGGACCGGGAGGTGGTACACACTGGTAATGACTCAGTCTGACCAGCCCAAGACTGAGGTCAGAGACTTGATGTAAAAAATAATAATAAATTAAATTAAACAATTGCAAGCAGGTTTTTGAGACGGTCGGATAAGGAAAATCAGCCTTTCACAGTGATGGAGAATGTGCAGGACCTGGAGCGGTTTTACAGTCTGGCTTTTGTCTATCTGTTCTTTTATCTGTTGGAGAAGTCCAAATAAACCCTGTGTGGGCTTTGCTGGGGTGAAAATGTTTCTGCTAATACAAGATGAAAGCTGCACGCAATGGTTTTTTGATAATACCTGGTCTGAAGCCAGTAAACTCTCCTGAATTTGGCACGTAGAGGAAATTCCCAGGCTTGTCCTCCAGGAGATAGGCACTGTGGATCTAAGTTACATGGAAAACCAAAAAGTTGATCTGTGCAAATATTAGTTTATTAAACCAGCGTACAGTATTTCAGTCCACACATGCCAACCTTACCACCAAGGCCGTCTGCGTTTTGGTTAGTGAATGCACCCTGCAACGAAACCCGGTAAATCTCCGCACCCCCGTGTCTGCCTGTACATTGACCGAGTTCTAGAGCAGCACTTCAGACTGAGGGTGACATCCCCTCTGCTGTCATTCAGAGGTCGGGAATTATGTTGTGTTATTCCTGGTGTCTTAATGCCAGGTCAGCCTGTCTGCACAGCAGCTTCCCGGGGAACCGCTGCCCCCTGACTCAAGCACGAGGCTACGAAAGGCACGACCAGGGCGGTGAAAGCATTTGATAGGAAGCCCCAGAGCTCCAGCCTGGCCTGGGTCCTGCTGCCAGCTCTTGTGCAGAGGGGTGGAGAAGGAAGGTTATTGCATTTGTGCTGGGCTCCTCCTCGGCACACAGAGCTGCAAGTAGCTGCAGCCTTCCCGGTCCTAGAAGCAGGCACGGGGTTTTTTTTTGCTGAGCTGTACATACCAGCTCGAGCTAGCAGCCACCTTCCTTAGGAAAAAGCAGAGTTTGCTGTGGTGCTGATTCAGCCTCTGCTGCTTGTGCCCTACTACAGCTGACGGGAGGAGGAAAGCGAGCTGTTAGAGGAGGAGATGCTGTGGCTGATGCGTGCTTGTCAAAAGTGGGACTGAAGAACATTCCATCCCCTTCGTGCCCCGCCACCCATGCACCTACAGTACACCTCTGCCACCACTTCAACCACATACTAAACTGCTCTGAACACTACTTCCACCTACAGAACTGCAACCTAACGCCTCTCACCCTGTCTCCTAGTGCTCTGTCCGTCGCCTGCTCCCTGCCCCGCAGCGAGGAAGAGCTCGTGCAGCCTCTGCGTCCTCCCGGCACGTGCGGCTCCCTGCCAGCCTCTGGGGGAGGAAACGGGGGGGATGCCCAGAAACCTACATCTTAACTTTAAACAGAATTAGTTATTAAATAAAATAAAGTGCATCCAGTAGACATTTCATCGGCTTGCCACACCATATAGGCAAAACAAATACAAAAGATAAGTGACGGGGTTTTCTTGGTAGGTGGGGAGGGTGCGTAGCCATCCCCGTCCTGTGGCATACGGACAGGAAGGGGTGATGCCAAACGGAGTGGGGGGTGGTGATGGGGACCCCAGGTGTTGTGGAGGGTGCTGAAGGGCCCAGGGCAGGTGCTGAAAGCTGATTTCACAGAAGGTCAAAGAGTGAGGACAAGCTTGTGCTCCTCTTCTCATCCACCCCTTCAGCACGGCATCCTGGCAAAACAAGAGCAGAGACAGCAGCGGGATTGTCAGTCGTTAGGGAACTGCTGAGCAGTCAATTAAAAACGGCTCCTGAGCTCCAGCCTGACCCTCCTGCACGGCTGGGCTGCTGGGGGCCCACCGCCTGCCTGCCAAATCCAACGGGAGCCCAGGAGATGAACCGAACCTATGGCTCTGTGTGAAATGCTCCCATTCCTCCTCGGGGTTAGGTAAGACTACCTTCCTCTCTGCTTGTGTCTCAAGAACAATAATTTTTAGGTGCTTTTGTGTGTGCCTCTACAGCACCTGGAGCAGCAAGAGGGGGGGCTGATTTTGGGGAGGGGGTTGTGGCCCCCTCTTGTGAAGGTGCCAGGGGCAGGGGGGGTATCATCTGGTGAAAGCAACAACCCCTGCGTGCAGCCTGCTGTCCTGGAGCTGCCTCCCCACCCACGTACGTTGATTCCAGTTTGGAAAGGCAGAATTTTCCTTTTTTCCCTGCAGTTGCCGGATGCTTGGGTGCTGCCCAGAACTGCTGAGCTGGCATTTTCCTGCAGCCACAGATCTGCCTTTTGCTGATGGAGATTTCAGCCCCCAAAGCTCCTAAGGAAGGTCAGGAGGGGAATATAAAAACAGATGAAATACCGCGAAGGCAGGAGAGGTGATAGTAAGCTTGTCGTGCATAAAAAGGGAAACTAAAGGAATCATTTAAGGACACAACCACGGATATCTAATAAGGAACTGAGCTGAAATCGTACCTGAGGTACTGAAATAATCGATGCTGCGTACAGCTGAGAGGAGATTCTCAGCCTGCTACAGGAGACATTTTTCCCCGTCCTGTATGTGTGCGTTGGACGGGGTTGGCCACATCCTGCTGCCGGGGGGTGCTCGGGGCTGCAGCAGCACGCTTCGGGGATTTAACGCTATTGGGAAGGGCCAGGGAGCAGATTTTCAGAGTTGTGCCTGATGGTGCAAATATTGTAAAATAATCTGTTTTACCAGTCTGCGCTGGCTCCAGAGCCAGCTCTGTTGTTAATTATTTGATTATTAACGGTTTCAGAAGTCTCTTTGACAGCCCTGTGCTATTTAGTGCTGGTGGACAGTTCTCTTCCCTGTTCTGCAATATCATCCTTCCAACGCAGACACCTTTCTGTGCGGGAGTCTTTACGGCCAGGACACTGGTGGGCTTTAAAATCATGGCTCCTCCTAGTAATTATCCGCAGTGATTAGCCTTTCGCCCTGCACCCCCCTCCACGCGTAACTCGAGGGCCGGTGGGAGGCTCCGCAAGCTCTGTGCTGCGTGACCGCCGTGAGCCGGGCTGGGGACAGCGATGCGGCTGCGCGCTGCCTCGACTCTGCCGTCAGCAGCAAGGGGATGCGGCACCGAATTCCGCTCCGGTGTCACTGTCACACGGGAGGATGAATGCGGATGGCTGGTGGTGCATCTCAAAGGTCCCATCTGCCGCCCATTTCCCAGCCTGACAGAGCCTGGTGGACACGGGGATGACTTTTACAACCCAGCCAACACCAGTCCATTGCAGGACCTACCAGTTACATCTCCTGTCGGGGGGTGGATGTATGTGCAAGCCCTGAAGGCTGCAGCTGGGTGTAGCTGCTGAAGCCTGGCAATTTGGCCCTTCTTCCTGCAGCTGGGGTTAGCACTGTCCATCCTCTGCCTGGCTTGGAAGAGGTGATTTTGCTGGGTCTCTCCTGGGGCAGGTCCGGAGTTCCCAGAGACTGTTGTGTTCTTAGCGGACCGCTCGGACAGTCTGTCCGTTGTTTTCTGGCTTGAACGTGTCTCCTCCCTCACTGGTGTACACTGCTCCGCGGTGTTTATAGGGATCACAACTCCATCGCGCTCTGCCTTCGGTTTGCTAGACTAAACAACCGTTCCCCCAACATCCCTGGAGTCCTCCCCGTGTTTCTTCAGTCCAAGTACATTTCTCCTGAGCCATTCTCACACAATCCCTGGTTTCCAATGTTAACAGTATTTTCCCATGTTGTGCCGCAGGAGAGGCTTTCCGTAACTCCGGGGGGGGAAGGTAACGGTGTCGAGTCCTGGGGTAAGCCCTACCGCTCCCTAAACCAAACTCTCCTCCCGGGTGGTACGTGGTGCTGAGCTGTGCCCTGGGAACCTGCAACGCCCCTCGCGTGCCGGGGGGCTCCAGCAGGTGGGTGGGTGCAGCAGGACCAGCGAGGCTGATGCTGTTCACGTCAAGCCCTCGCGACCTCAGCCCGCCGATCCCAGCCCAACTTCCAAGGCGACAGGCAGTGTCTCCTTGGCTCTCGACCCCGAGGAGAGCGGTGTGTTCTCCGGTAGCTCCGTAACTGCATGGAGAGGTGTTGGTTTCCGCTCATACCGCTTCCTGCACCAACCTTTAACACTGGTTTGCATCAAAAGCTGCCCTCTCCTGACCCCCTGGTCCTGCAGCACGCAGGCCCTGCCTGTCCCCCTCCTGTTTACGTCAGCCGGAGCTGCAAGGTCAGGTCCCTGGAGCTGCTCTGGAAATCCACCCCCAGCTGCATTTTCTCTAAAGATGTTAAGATTAATTTTCTCAAGAGAATTCAGGGAAAAGCTTCTGTGGTTTTTGTGTATCGTTTACTTCTCTGGGACTCGTTGGACATTCTCCAGGGATTCCAGTCCTGCACTTCGGGTAAATATTTATTCTTTGTTATTAGAAGCAAAGGATGAAAGCCCCACCACGCTCTGCACAGCATCTCCAACGGGTTTGAAGGTGCTGCAGATATTTAGTGCCGTGAACAGACCTCAGCAGAGGAAGCTGTGAAACCCACACGGTGGGTGCTCGCTGCGGGGAGCTGCTGTTCCCCAGAGACGGATCAGCAGCATCTGCCATGGGGAGCGAAATCTGCCCAGGGAAGTGTGGGGCAGGGGCCCCGCAACGCCCAGGAGCAGGGCAGGCAGAGAGCACGCTGCTGGTACCGATGGTTACTGCTGCTCCAGACCCCCGCCGCGCTCTGGGACCCGCGAGATCCACGAGCTGTCCCTGGATCAGGTGAAGTGACCCGGTACGGGATTTCCTACTTGATCGAAATTCCACAATATCAACTTTTTAATGGGATGGTATTTCTACATTCCTGCTGGGGCTGATAGGTTGTATTTTGCAAAATCATACTGTCTGTTTCAGTGCTGGTTTTCTAAAAATTGCACCAGGTCAAAACTGAATCACCAGGATTTAAACACGACATTAACATTTTCTGGTTTGAAAAGGTTTAACAAGGGCTGCAGCCTGGGTTTTAGGAAGCATGAAATGTTGAAGCAGACACACTGCTGGTACGTGTATGGCATTTGTCAAACCTGTGTTTTTCACAGAAAAAAAAAAATCCCACTGGGAAGTTACCTGCTACCTCCTGGCAACAAATTATTAACCAGCCTTGATAACTGGTGATGGTGCATCGCCCCAGACGAGTCTCCGTAAGGCTGGTCATAGCTCATGGGAATCCCAGTTACAATAATTATCTCCCGTTTGTGCTGCAAACTCTGTCCTCCAGGACAGCACTCATTCAGACTCTCTATAGTTTGGACTCTCAGCACAGACTTTGCTCATGTTTTCTCCCAGCACTTCAGGTTGTTCCCTGGTATAATATCCGCTGGTACAGGGACAAAGAAAAGAAGGTTTCCCACTGGCCTGGATTTACCGAGGGGGCTGCTCGGTACCTCCCTGCCACGCCAAGTCCTTCATCTGCAGAGAACTTGTGTTGCCCTTGTTCACACACCACGGGGTGAGAACCGCCCTCTCCTTCCCTTGGGCTGGGTTACGGGCCATTCGGGACCTGCTCCTGAAAGACTGAACTCAAACCCTGCGAGGAAGCAAATCATTAAAGTGGTTTGGGCACCTGAAGCTTGGGCACCTGAATTCACAGTACTAGACACAAAAGAAATAAACTTTTAATTTCGCATCCTCACAGAAGCGTGCAGCTCTTTGTTTAATGTTTGGCCTTACTGCCCTTTCAGCTGCCTGAGGGATGCTCTTCTCCTGCTTCTCGCTAGACCCATCTCTGCCCAACAACGCTGCACCTCTAATTAGACACCGAGAAAGGCAGAACCCTTCCCCTGCCACGTGTGGTCGCGTTCACGAAGGGACTGCAGCTGTCGCAGTGGTGCTGCCCTGGAGGATGGCCACACCTGGAAAGTCCCTTTGTGGCCACACGCGGTGGCTCTGCTGAACGCAGGCGTCCTGTCTCCCGCTTCAGGCAGCCCTTGCCCCAGAGCACTGTCCGGAGCCAGCTGCAGGCGTCCGGCTCAGTAAGAGCAGAAAATCCCGCCAAGGATCCCAACACACCTCAAACGGGGGCAATCCTAAGGGAGCAGGTTCCAAGGGATTGCTGTGAAACAGCACTTTAGGGACAACTACCTGAAAATAACGCAGAGCTTTGCAGGGCCTGAAGCCAGTCTGTCTGTAGAGGCTCGGAAGCAGGAGCCCGGGGAGGAGGGAAGCGCCGGTGCCCAGCCGGTGAGTATTTGTCACCGTCATCCGCGGCATTGGCAGCCCCTCGTGTTGGTTGGGAACTTCAAACAACAGCAGGAGGAACAGACACGAGACCTTTCCGCTCCAAACAACCGACAGCTTAACCAACGAGCCAAATGAGCTTTTGATTTTTTGGGGGTTGTCGTTGGTGGTGTTTTGTTGCTCCTGGGAGCCCTGCTGTCAAGCAGATGAACTGTTCTGGTTGCGCTGCGCTGGCGCTGCAGAAATCCAGGGCTTGCTTTTTATTTTTGTCTGCCAAGGGATGTTCCTGACAAATTGCATACAGGGAGCAGGCAGTTAAAGACAGGTCCTTCTGTCTTCCTCTCGGCTTTTCTCCCCACTACGGATAAATCACAGCAGAATTCGCTGTCTGCAAATTATCTTGTTTGGGAAAGCCAGCCCCGGCAGTGGCCCGTCACTGCTGCAAAGGGAGAGGTCACACTGCTCTATGGTGACTTCAGCAGACAGGAGGTGACAGCGATGCCCTAGGACATCATTAAGGACTAACAGCCGGGCAGCACTCACGCACTCATTCCCTAAATGCTCTTGCAGTTAATGGAAGGGAAAAAAGAAATGGGAGAAAGCGGTTGCTGAGACAGGAGCCACAGAAGCTGCTGCTGTGGCTCAGCCCGGCACCTCCACCCTGCCGGACAGAATGTCCGAGGCTCCGGAGGAGAGCACAAGAAACCTTCAGATGAAACAGTCCCGGAGCGGTGTGCTCAGAGAGGATGAGTCCTTCCATCTTTCCTGTGAATTGGTGATTGGTTTAAGGACTGAAAAGAATAAAAATGAATTCTGTGCAGGTAGGATGTAACGTTCCTGTGATCCCGGCACAGGTCAGCTCTGCCACTGTGGCTAAAGGCAGATCTCCCCAGGGGACCTGCATCCGCACCCCGCACATCCTCCCCCCAGGGTCTGAAGAGCTCAACTCCAGGGAGCGGCGGCGAAGGAAAGCACCTTGCTTTCACCTGTCTGCAGCAACAGGTGGGGTCTGATGCTGAGTGCATCGTGTAGGCACACCTGGAAACTCACCTTGAACTGTGCGGGAAAGGGAGGAAGGGAGGGGACAGACGGTAGGAAGGAGAGGGATGGGAAGGCAGGCAGGACAAATGGCAGCGAGTGACCGGGCACCAGGTAACCCCCCTGCTTCCCCGGCACCGCTACACCTGGTGTTTCCCAAGCGATAAATATCTTCAGAGCAGCACCAGCGCAGCCAAGATCAGTGAGTGCTGAGTCCAGCCACCAGGGTAAGCCGCCTTCTCCTCCCCAGGACACACGGCTGTGTCTGTAATTAACCCTGCCTTAACGAACGCAGGCAGGAGCGATGGGGTGAAGAGCCGTGCTGAAGTGGACTCGGGGCCCTGTTACCGAACCGTAGGAATCTCATTGCTGAGATGAACATGGACTGCGGCAATTCATTGTTTCCTCCTAGCTGGTGTCTAATTAATGACTACTTTTCTCACTCAGGATAAATCTAATCCCTTCATCCTCTAATTTTGGGGGGATTTTTGGTAGATTAGAGGCATGTCCTGGACCGTAACCTCCCGCTATGTGCATCGAGGTGTCTCTTAACATTTTCTTAAACCCTGTTGGAGTTAATTTCCCTCACTTGAAGGAATTTTAGTTCAAGCACAGAACCGGCTCCTGCTGGTTCTTGGTGTTTTGTCTTTTTTAAGTAGCTGCAAGCTTGTGCTGTTCCATGCCTTTTGTACAGGACTGGATTATAGGGAAAGTCTCTTTGTTAGCAGCTTAACCACTTCATCCCGAGCTCCTTTGTGCCTCTGGGATGAATGCTAAGCAACACCCGGTGACAAGCTGCTGGGCTGGGGTCTGAAGGAAAGCCTGCTTGAATCGGGGAAGGGCACTGGGGGGGGATCTGCCTGCCAGGGTCTGAGCAGCTCACTGCCTACGTCGGGATATAGCTGCTGCCTCTCTGCTTAAAGGATGGAGCCGGGAGCAGTGCTGAGAGCAATGCAGGTGTCAGGGGAGCTGCGTGCTGCTCATGTCTCTCCTTCGAAGAGAAACAAAGCCTCCACAGAGTGGAGGGACCTGCAGGAGGGACCTTGCTGCCTAACGGGGCAGTGGAATTGCATCCTGACTTACTGGGCTGCTCTGGACCTGTGGGTATGATATCCTGCTCTGGACCCGTGGGCACGATATCCTGCTCTGGACCCGTGGGTATGATATCCTGCTCTCTCTGTGACATTGCCCGGAAGGAACATGTCTTGCCAAGAGCCCCTACACTCTCTCCTTGCCCCTTCCTCCTGATTTCTATGTTATTTTTCTGCCTTTGTTCTTTCTCCTGGTTTTTCTTATTCTACATTTACCCTTCTGGAAGAAACTCCTTTGCTTGATTAAATCCTGGAGCATGGCTACATAACCAGATCTATTCCTACTTTCTGTTTGGTTCACAGGCCTTTCCAACGGGAATCATCTCACCCGCTGTGTTTATACGCTGCCTTGCACATCAGTGTCACCACACCTACAACTCACAGTGTGGCACTCACAGATCCTGTCCTGGGAAGAGAATCCCACGTGCACTCGACCTTCATACTGCTGTCCAGGAGATGGGCCTCTCGAGCTTAGCAAGTGTTTTGGGAAAGGGACCACGCTGACCTCACGTTATTCTGGTTGTGATCACCACAGAGACAGAGATGAATTCATCCTGCTCTCTTTTCTGAGGTGATGCCCCCCCAGCAGTCATTTGGTTTGTGCCCTAACTAGTGCATGTTGTCACTCAGCCCAGTTTGCTGCTCACATTTTCCTCCCTGACTTTCCCTTGTTTCCCCACCCACTCCAGGGCAGGTTTTGTGACGCACAGATTTAGACTATCGAGGGATCCGTACCACTGTTAATGAACATTTCTGGACCATTACCTGGTGTGACACCGCTATGGCCACAGAAAGTGGAGCTGAGGACCTGTGCTGTGGCTGGGAGCACTAATGGGGTAACAAACAGCACAGGGAGTAGGTCAGGAACTCACCTCCTGTCTCGGGCAAGCCGGTGCAGTCTTTGCTAGTTGAGAGTGTCCCCACTGTCCTTGTCCTTGCAGGCCTCAGGCTGGTCCCCCTCCCCGGACTGGGATTTTGCTGTGTCCTGCTTAGACGCAACAGTCTTGTCGGAGTTGGCTTTCCTTGGGGGCAAAGGCTCTCCTCTGAGTTCAGTGCCTTCAGCATCTTCCCCTCCTTTCAGTGCAAGCGTCTGCCCCTGAAGGGCAGTGTTTTGGGTCACCTCCTCCCCTCCTTTTCTCACCAGCTGTCCTTGATCTGCATCCAGTCTGTCTCCTGCTGCTGTGTCCAGCTTGCCTCCGTGGCTGTTTGGGGAGTGCTCAGCGGACTCCTGTTCTGACGCGGTGTTTTTCTCCAGGCCAGCTCCATCTACATTCGCTCCCACAGGCACTGAGAAGGTCTCACTGCCGTGCCTGGTGGCTTGCTCGGTGCTGGGAAGGCTGCTCTGGGAAGCGGTGCTGGGAAGGCTGCTCTGGGAAGCGGTGCTGGTAGTGCTCCCCTTCTCCTGGGAGACATCAGCAGCGCTGGGCTTCCCGCTGGCATCTT